>JAXISO010000136.1:0-112366 GCA_036785465.1 Colletotrichum agaves | reverse complement strand
TTATAATAAGAATATAGGAGATATTAGGCTATTAAATAGACTTTTTTCCTTTATATTAAGATTTCTTTTATTTTAGGTTTTCCTTTTTATATATAGTCTATCTTATAGGTTATTAAAGTAAAACTATAGGGGATAATTAAAATAGAGTAGTAAGATTTATTATTATAAGGAGGCTTATTAAATAATTTAATTAATTATTTATTATAAATAGAATCCTATAGAGAAATAGAAATAGAGTTAGTATTATTATTAATATAATAGTATAAATAATATAATAATTTAAATTTAGTTTTCTTAGTAAATTATTATTCTTTTAATTAGATTTTTTAGAATTATGTCTATAATAATATATCCAGTTATTTTAAGCTCTTTTCCTTTATTCTAAGGCCTATAGGTGCAAAACTATAATACTATAATACTCTTATATAAATGTGTGGGTGTGTATAGTTTTGTTATTCTTTGCTCCTATAGTATTCTTAGCCCGTTTTAATACTAGCTCTACTTATTATTAAGGAATAGGGAAAGGGAAAACTTTTTAAATTTATAGATTTTAAAGTTATTATAATTAAGCTTTTAGGGTCTTAAGTATTCCTACTAAAAATAGTAATTATATAGCTATTATACCTACTATTTCCTTGTAGTTAGGTTTATAATAAGGTTCCTAAATACTTAGCTATTATTCTCTTTATTTCTAGCTTTATACTCACGAAGTAAAAAATCTATCTAAAGGTTAGGATAATATATTGTGTGCTGTATTAATAGTAAACCTATTTATATAGTATAAAAGTGTACTTCTTTTAAGTATTCTTTTAGAGGAATCCTTAAAAGAAAAGAATTTACCTCTAGGTATTATTAAAATAGGCTAAAGACACTATAAGAGTAAAGAATAATAAAACTATATATACTTATATATTTATATAAGAGTATTATAGTATTATAGCTTTGTATTTATAGGTTTTAGAATAAAGGAAAAGAGCTTAAAATAACTGGATATATTATTATAAATGTGATCCTAAAAGAACTAATTAAAAGAATAATAATTTACTAAGAAAACTAAACTTAAACTACTATGTTAATTGTGTTATTATGCTAATAATAATACTAACTCTATTTTAGTCCCTCCGTGGGATTCTATTTGTAATAAATAATTGACTGAGCTGCTTAATAAGCCTCTTTGTAATGGTAGATCTCACTGCTCTGTCTTAGTAGGTAATTAAATATTCTCTAGTTTTAAATTAAGTGAGTTTTAATTCTATAGTACTAAAGGCCTAAGGGGGATATATTATTATAAAATATAGTGTCCTAAAATATAATATTTTAGGAAGTATTATTAAGTTTATTACTAGGCTTATAGTGGTTCTTAGGATAAATTTTATTATAAAAGTAGTTTTAATATAGGTATAAGATAAAGTTTACCTATTCTACCCCTAATTATAAGGCTATGAACTACTTATAAGTAAATTATAACTAGGAATTTTATACCTTCTAATAATATAATAAGTAAGCGGGAGTCTTATTCTTACTATATAAATAATAAAGTTAGGTATTTATATAGTTATACTTTTAGTAATACTAGGTAAAGTCCCTATAATTAGTCCTAGCTACTAATAACTAGTAGAGTTCCTAGTAATTAAGTATATAAATTTCCTTAATAGGCTTAATAGAGACTAATAGGCTAAGGTTTTTATATTATAAGTCTTTAAGGCTATTTTACTACTAGTCTAAGAAGATAGTTTACTATTATTCCCTAGTATATTATTAAATATAGCTTTATATTAGGGGGTATATATAAAAGTTATTTAATTATATTATTATACTTTATTTAGTTAATTTATTTATTATTTTATTACTTAGTATATTTATATATTCTAGGAATTATTAGACCTTTACTAGTATTTTTACTTAGTGGACTTTCTATTAGAATTAGAGTATAGTAGTCTATAATAAGGTAGGCAGCACTCTAAGTAGATAATTAATAACTATATAGTTATTAAAATACACTATAATACTTATAGTATTAGGTTCTTATAGTTAAAGAGTAATAGCTAATTCTATTATAATTTCTTCTACTTCTCTATTAAAGACTTTAGTATAGGGCAACTAATAGGAGCCTCCCTTAATAAGGGTTTAGTCCCTATAAATAGCCTAATTATAACTAGTAGACTTTAGGTCTATTTATAATTTATTAGTATATACTATAATATGGGTTAATAATTATACCTAGAACCACTATATATAGTCCTCTACTATTATTATTTTATTTTTAGTAGGGTTAATATCTCCCTAAAGTAAGTAATTCTATTCTAAGAAGACTAAGTAGGTAAAATATAGTATACATACTACTACCCTAGTAAGTATTATTAACTATACTACTTTCTAAAAGTAGGGTGGATTATAGGTTATTAGTTGGACTACTAGTAGGTAATTCTATTATAAGGTCCTAAATCTTATTATAAAATATTATTTAATTCTATTAAGGAGAATAGTAATAGGGGGAGTATTGGATTCCTAAAGGAGGTAATTAATCCTTATAGTACTCTATACTAGAAGGCATTCTTATAAAGTAATATTTAGTACTACTTAAATCTTCTTAATAATTTCTTTAAAACTACTTCTAATTAGTAGGTATATATTTATTTAGGTGTGGTACTTTATAGTTAGTTTTATTTACCCTAGGTACTATATTTTAGTACTAAAGAGGACTTTTAAAATAATAATAGAGTATATTACTTTATATATAACTAGGAGAGAGATATCTTTAGTTACCTAATTAAGCCCCTTTATATACTTTATAATTAACTTAGTAACTATAATATACTCCCTAATATAGTACTAAAAAGAGAGTTTCTTATTAAACTATATATTAAGTTATTTAATACTAGTACTAGGTTTAATATACCTATTATTATATATTAAAATTAGGGTAAGTTAGGGGGTAAGTCACTAGGAAAAGTATATTAGCTTAGTTTTTACTAGGTTAAAAATAATTATATTCTTCTTTTTAAATATAATTATTTTATTAAAAATTCCTTATAATTTCTAGTTAGTCTTAGCTAGATTAGAGCTAATATATAATATATTATAATTATCTATATAATTAAAGTAACTCTTTTTTAGGTTAATTTAATATAGGAAGTTAGTATAAAGTAAGTAAAATATAGGGGAGATAGAGGAGCCCTATAAGAGGCTATAAAATAGTAGTATTATTATTATTTTATATTCTTTATAATAAATACTAATTATATAATAGAGGTTAAGCTATCTTACTTAGTTAATAAGGAACTTAGGCTAGTCCTAAGTATAAAATATAGTATAAAGTTAATTAATTAGTATAGTATTAAAGGCCCCTTTAATATTAGTAGTTATAAAAGTAGCTATAAGGCCTCTATTTAGAGTAGCTTCTAGGTTATATACTAGGTACTTAATAATATCCATTAATAATAGGGTAGGGAGAACTTTAATTATTTATAAGTAGAGAATACTATAGTAGATATAAAACTATATTATCTATTTAATAATAAGTCTCTTAAGTCTCTTACTTATAATAGAAAGGAGTAAAATTAAGTACTAGCCCTTATATATACTAGTATTTTAATTTATTTTAGGGATAAATAATACCTTAGTTTTATACTAGGGGAGGGAGTAATACCCTAGGTAGAGGCAGGCTTTATAAAGCTAATATATATATATTTTAATATATAGTTAAGTTACCTAGAGTATAATAATTATAGTCCTATTAAGCCCTAGAGTAGTATTACCTACACTAAAAACTATACTATAAAGCTCTAGGTAAGTAATTTTAGCCTAAAAGAGTATTTTATAGTGGGTATATATTGGGGTAAATTTTAGTAAGTTATTCTCTACTAAGTTCCTCTCTAATAATTTCTTATAGAAGTAGAGATTCTTCTTACTAGAATTAATAATTATATTATTACTATTCTAGAGAGAAAATAATTATAACTAGGACTTTAATATATATTACCCTATAATTTTATAAAAGTCTAAGTCTAATTTAATACCTTCTATTTAATTCTATTATATTTATTATTTACTCTTCTTAATAATATTATTCTACTTAGTCTTTACCCTCTTAGTAAAATTAATACTAGGGTTAATATTATAAAGGGCCTTCTACTTTTGATTAATATTTATATATTTATTAGTCCACTAGAACTTACTTCCTTCCCCTTTTTAGGGGGCCTTACCTACTACTTTAAGTATAACTTAGAATAGAGTATTAAACTTAATAGTACCTTAATTAAAATCCTTAGTAATATAATAATTAATAATAAGAACTTATATATTTTCTTTAATAAATATAATAAAAACTAGAAGGCCTTTAGGGCTTAGGTAATAATCTAAGTTATTAAGTAGGGGTAGTTTCCCAGTACTAAAATAAGGTAGAGTAATAAAGAGGGAGAAATAATTAAACTTAGTATAGTAGTACCCTACCACCTATATACTAGCTCTAGGTATATTTAAGATTAATAGGTCAAGGGTATTACTTACCTTGTGTGTAGGAACCCCTAGAGTATTAAGAATATATAAATCATAGCTATTAATCCAACTAGTAATTCAAGTAGCTCCCTAGTTAAGAGTACCTCCTAACTACTAGTCTTTATAAATAGTATTATAGTCCCTAGTAATAAGTATATTAACTAGGGGTATCTAGTTCTCAAGCGCAGTAATAATATATAATTTATTAATTTTTTAATAAATACTAAGAATATAATAGCTCCTAATAATAACTCTATTATATCTTAGTTTAAGTTAGTAGTAATATAGAAGGCTCCTAGGGTTAGGAGAGTCTTTTTAATATATATAAGTACTTTTAGCTACTTATAGGGTTTAGTTTATTTCTAAATAGGGGAGTAGAGTTAATATTTTAAATATATCTTTATAATATTAAGTTTCTTATTTTATAAATACTATAGTTCCTAGAGAATAATAATATTTATACTTATTAGTTCACTATAGTATAGAGTAATATTATATATTATTTTAGCTTTTTATATATTATTCTAGAAAATTATAAGGGGCTTATTTATAGTTAAGCTTTTTATTATAGGATATTTTTTAGTAAGGCTAGGGGGTTAATTAGTACTTAGAATTACTATTAAAAGGAACTAATAAACTTAAAGTAATATTTAATTCTATACTATTTAGAGTAGGGGTAGTACCTCTTTAGTTAATATATATATTATTAAGTACTTATAATATATATTCCTTAGTATTAAGGGTATTAAAGGGATTATCCCTAAATTAATTAAATAGGGTTAGTATACCTTTATAAGGTAGGGAGTTTAAGGGGATAATATACTTACTAGCCTTAACTATAGCTATATAATATAGTTTAATACTTTCCCTATGGATTACTTTCTATTATATAGTAAATAGCCTCTAAATATAATTATTCTTAACCTAGGGCTGCAGGGGGTAGGCTGGGTCCTAGCTTTAGTGTAGGCCCTAGTAATTAGTACATTAGGGCATATACTCATAGGTTTATCTATTTTTATAGTAAGTAGGCTCTCTATAGGAGTTATAGAGGGGTCTCTTATAATATAAGTAGGTCCTATACTAGTTAAGGTAAGTTATGTATTACTTTAGTTAGTATTTCTTCTTAAGCTACTATATAAGAGTACTATTATAAATTCTAAAGGGGGGAACTTCCTCTAGGAAGGATATTAGTTAATTCTAGGTATTAGTCTCTTAAGTTCTCTAGGTAATATAGTACTAAATAGGGCAATAACTATATATAGTAGTAATAGCCTTATCCTTAATAATATTGGATACCTTTAGTAAAATCTATTTACTATTACTAGTATATCTACTAATAATAATAGAGGGAATATATTAGAAAGTATATATATACTATACTTAGGATCCCTCAATACTAGTTGCGTGCATGAGTTCAGATAGCTCAACACGGCGATCAAGTAGGGCTAATCTGCCTCTATTGGAGGTCACTTTAACCGCGAAACCGGACGAAACCCTATTAATCGCCTCAATAACTTGCTCATGGACTTTACCCGTCTTGACAAGAGCTCGACGGAATCCTGCGGTGGCAAGTTCCCGGCACTGGTGCCCTTCGGGGTACCGGAAAAAGACGCGCCGGTCTTCGGTACACTTACGGAGAGACTCTGTAAGAGCCTCAACTCGATGCCATCCTCAACTACGTACTGATTCTTTCTAGCGGTGATGTGTGCTCCACATTGGGTGCTGTAGCCTATAAAGATCTTCGATCACGCAGTGTCTAGGTCATTCTCTGTGAGTCTACATCACAGGACTTTCAAGATCATCCCCCTTATCTCTCAGCTCCAGCAACCCAACATGGAATTCCTCTCGAAGAACAGGAACTTGCCAGAAATTATTCTCATGGAGTTCGGGTATGCAACTTGTCAGCTAGCAAGTCTATTCGCGGCTATTTTGGTTATCGTAGCCTCTACCCTTGTTACGTCACGTGGGCGGGCTGGGCCTACCTACTTCACCACCTCTGCTTCCTTCCTCTTCTTCCCTCTTCATCACAATAACAACAAAAACACCGAGGAAATCCCCCAAACTCGCCCATAGGCAGTCAGAACCAATACATTACGATGCTTCTGCGTATGACAACCCTTCTCCGTCGCGATGGCGTCATAGATTTTCTCATCGCCAATTCAAAGAAGATAGTCGAACCCACATCTTCACGTCCGAAATGCCTAGCATCGCTTGAAGCGTATGTTGGCGAACCTCAAGGTAGGATGACACTTGTCTTGACTTGCCTTTGCAAGAATAACTAACATGAACACTCGTTGATATTAGACAGGGATCCACAAGAGCCTTCAAAACGACGAAGAATCCTTGATCAACTCTACAATCGTGTCCAAGATCTGCAGCCTTGAGAACCTTATGCTCCACCATATGAACAACTTCGTCCAAGTAGTTCCACGCAAATTTGGGGCTTTTGACGTAGGACCAGCGTGTCTAGCGCTCAAGGCTGATGTTATCTGTATACCGTTTCTTGATATCTATCTGGCGCATTCAAAATACTCGAGACTAATGCTAACAGAACATATCAGCCGACTTTTCCTTCGGGGAATGGTGCCATAGGTGCAAGGTCAGGGATGAAGAGCTGGCGATCGTGTCAAAGAACGATCGCAAGGCGACACTCATGCATTCCTTGGGCGAGCCACGTCGAACTTACAAAGAGCAGAACCGCACTGATGTTAATTAGCTTACGAATTCCCCAATCATGTACCACATATGGTGCTGGGTAGAAAACGCTGCTTGCCGAGTCAAGGGATCGAAAGTCTCACACTAGCAAGGGCTTGAATAAAATGAGCAGGTCAGAAACTCCCGGCGATTGACCACTGACTGGCTTACGATAGTACAGTGGACGTATGAAGCTTGGGCTAGAGATAAGCTAAGCGACAAAACACCACCAGCCTCCCCGTCTCCTAGTGTAATCCGCATCATGATAGCGGCGGGGATGCCTTCGCAAACCGCGTTGTCTGAAGCCAAGGAGAATTTGGGACCAGATACTCATACAGCTTCCGCCTCTTTAAGACACGTCATCTATGCTCTCTCAAAGAACCAGACATTTCAGCAGGAACTATAACAAGACCTGGTTGAGCAAGGGTTCCCCAGTGACAAGACATCCCGCGGTTGAAGGCATGCGTCAAAGAAGGCATCCGCTGGGCTGGTGCAGCTGCTGCAATGCTTCCCCGTGTCGTTCCCAAGGGTGGTATAGAGATATGCGGAAAGCACATACCAGAAGGTGAAAGTCATCTCCACCAGCCCCCATCGCTCTTCAACTTCTTATCTCAACCTGTCTCATTTCTGCGTTCTATAACACATCTGATGATGGCCTGCACTAAACTATCTTGACTTCATGGCCAATCTGGTATCTGCGGGACAAACATGCCTTCCCAAGCCCCGAATTGTTCGATCCTTATTGCTGGGTTGATCAAAGTGGCACCGTAATCAAAGGAGATCTCCCAAGAGACAGATATTGCCTTTTTTTCTCGAAGGGTATGTCATGAATCAACTTGTCTTCAGGGAGATGAGACCTGTACCCAGGCCCTACGAAGAAAACCATCAGGTTCCAAGTCAGGGGCTGTTTCCTGTAATGGCGCGATCACACGCGCATATCAGACGCAACTGCCTCCTGATTTCACCTCATTGCTCTACCCTGTATGAACCAGCCCGCAGGTGCGAGTATCTGCATTGGCTCTCACTTAGCCGACAGTGCTCTTAGCGGAGCTGTATTCCGTTGATATCATGAATAGCTTTTCTTACTATAATATTTACATAGGCCTAGCTGGAATCGTTAAAAGCGTTGCCACGCCAAAGACGTGCCTGAGAGATGCAAGTTTTGGAATCGGGATTTGACGCGGTGCTTCTAGACAATAATCGTGGCTCAGAGCGTCCAAGTTGAGGGCAGGGATGATAGCCACCAGCCATTCCAGATCAAGCTCATATCAGTCTGGTTCACGGCGATCTGCACCTGGAGAATTTACACCGATTGATTCCATTAGCTGCAGCAATGAACATGAGCAACCTCTTGTTCCGTTTGCAACACAGGGGGTTTGGAAACCTCCAAGGGATTCTTTATTTGTGAAAGACGAAAAACGAAACTGCAATGTTTGTTTTTGGTCTTGTCAAAGACCAAGACAGCTGCCCTGAAGTTCATACAAAGCCAATATCAGAACGTTTTCGTGCGTTTTGAACAATTCATGACTTTTCGAATCGGCATCAATAAGTCTACTTAAGGTGCGTGGTGGTCTCTCAGATGAGATATCCCAAGACCAGTATACAACAAGGAAACCAACACTTCAGCCAAAATGCGACAGAGGTCAGAGATGATGGACAAGCTCCCGACTTGCTTGCTTCATCGAAACACTATCAGCGCTGTCGGACCGCCTCTTGTACCTAGCTCGTACACTGCTCACGACTTGTTGTTCACGGTCAAGAAACGGGCGCGCCTCTTGCAGGAAGGGAAAAAGCCAGTGCTCGATGAGAAGATTAACGAGTTGGGATGCGCCATCGTCGAGGGTCTCGACACAACCTACGAAAATGACAACCCGCAGCATTACCAGGCTATCTGCAAAGCCGCAGTTCGGATCGACCAGATCTTCTTCAGCGGTCAGCTCACGCAGGTGGAGGAGTACTCGACCACATGCGACATGCACCACCTAAGAATCAACATCGAGGACCGCAACGCTCGTTGTGAGGGCTTCCGGAGCTTCTCCTCAATCGAGGAGAACGACGACGAGGAGGGCTTCCCCTCTTTGGTGCACATCGAGATCGACTCCTCCGAGCGGCAGAAAACGTCTGATATCATAACCTCTCTTATGCATGAGATGGCCCATGGGTTCCTCGACCTGTTCTCGTGCCGTGGGGGCCTTTGTTCCTTCTTCAAAGGTTGTTCGAAGCATTGTTTCAAAGGGCCGGGAGTCCATGGACTTCACGTCGGCCACATAATCATGGACATAACAGGAACAATTCATTCATGGGCACCGCGGCTCATGCAGGAATTCGGCACGCAGAGACTGAGCTGCTGTACTCATCGCGCCCAAGAGGAGCGACGAAGTGCACGGGGTCAACTGAGGAACTTGTTCCGTGGGTGAAGACGCCTGGCCCAACTTGTTGTTCAGATACCACGTACATGTAGCTATCTATTCAATTTTGAATCACGATTCGAGCGATGAGCGATCCGTCGAGTATGTCATGCTCAAGTAGCAGGCCTTCTCACGGGACTGCTTCCTCATTTGCCGTTTCCCTTGGTGCAGTTGTTCCCTAAGAGTTAGGAACTGACCGCCGTGAAATCTCAATTCCTTCGCAACGCCGATCTGTTTCTTACTTCCTCATCCATCACGCTTGCCTTGACTATGAGTTGTCCAGTAAACCGAGCCAAGCCGTGGAAGAATCCATGGACATCGCAGGCATCGATCCTTGTGTATGCGCTGCATCCGCGGCAGATGCCACGTCTTGACTCGAAACCAACCCGGAGCCGGACAGCCCCGTTCTTCTGGGTGCTTCCGGACCGAAATAGTACCGAGATTGTTGATCCCGCTTTGTTCTAGATGTTTGCGGGTCTGTATAATATCACAGCCGAGACTGGACGGGCACTCGGGCGGTTAGAACCGTGCCGGCCCTCCCTCTAGCCAGGACGAAGTGCTTACCGTGTTGGGAAGAGAAGTCGGCAATCTTATCAGGACCAAAAAGTGCTGTCGCATTACGAATCTCATCCCGAGAAACTGACTGATTAGGGCCTCACGCCGCCACGCGATTGTTGGGCTTTAAGTTGTCCACAGTGGCACCTGGCCCTTGCTTTTTTTTTTTTTCTAGAAGGAGAGGAGTGCAGCGGCTCAACCCGCAAACTTGTACCGGGTGCTGGGGCAGCTTCATCTTAAAACCTGAGAACTGATGAGGTAAGATGTTGGAAAAGGGTGGGCAAGACCCGGTCTGACATCACAAGGCTTAAATTAAAACACGGAACTGGGCAGACTCCAGTTTGAAAAAGGTTCTAGTCTCAGGAACCTCCCTCCCTCAACCGGGGAATCTCCTTTGCATTTTGAAGTGACCACCAGTATTTTTCTATCTTGCAAGGTGCGGTCCGAGGTGGTTGGGCTGCTGAGAAATCAGGAAACGGCATTTGGGTCGTATCCCCGGGATGTCTAGCCAGGCCCCTTGTCATCGACCAGAGCGAAGCGGATATGGAGCTCGAACGGTTCGGGGGGGAACAGCTGCCGATCGCAATGAGAATTCCAACTGCCAGGAACCAAATCCCCGCGAATGCATGATTGACAGGCAAGCCAAGCGTGCAGGGCTAGCACACTCGCCTGACACAAGCCGGAGGTCGAAAACCCTTGTAATTGGGACCATCTAAGCTGCTAATACCGACAGAAGTGTACGCATATGCGTAAAAGATAGGAAAATTGTTCGACGGTGAACAAACTCATTCGTGTTAGAAATACAAAATCAAGCTGGCAAAGACGGGAGAAAAAGAAACCCCGACAGTCCCAAATATCGCAGTTGTGTTGAATGTTATGTCGTGTTGTTGTAATAGTGCGCAGCTCATCGCACCTCCAGCTTCATACGGTCGAACAATTCACCAATTCTGTGCTCAAAAGGAGCAAGGGGATGCTCCTCGCCCAGGCCCAGATCCGTCAACTTGTACCGTACGTTCGTAGTGTGCATGGCCATGTAGCCTCGGACGCTCTCATTCCACGAGTCTTCGTAAACGCCCCGTCCCTTTAGAATGGCCTCGACGCGCTTGGCAGCTTCTATTGTCTCAACGTTCACATCCTCAACGATTCGAAGCACTGACTTGCCACTGGTCAGGGCGCGGTTGTGGATGTAATTTCGCGTGTCGCCGCCGAGCTCCTCCTTGTAAAACCTGACGGATTTTGAGTCAGTGAGTTGTCGCGAGGAACCCTCATGGTTTAAGCGGAACTCACGAAAGAACATCGTTCGAAATGTCAATGAACCTGGCCATGTCTGGGACCGCTTCGATGAATTGGGAGACATCTGGATACTGCTCTTTGGGGTAGCAGAACACAGCGTATGCCACGTTCATGCCTGACATGTCTCTGTAGAAGTCGGGGAACTTCTCGCCGGCTCGGGTGACCTCGAACGTTTGGAAGCCGTCATGGCGCTCCAGGAGATTGCTAGTCAAGAACTTGAGGACGGAAAGTTGGAGAAGGTTGGCCATCACCGGGTCAAAGAGGTCGTGAGCCTCCCGGAGGAGAACCGCGATGCCTTCCAGTAGGTTGTTCTTCTGGCGCTCGCCTTTGAAAAAGCGCTGGTGGAAGACCGAAGCCTCTTCCACCATCTGGTCGTTCTGGCCGACAATGTCGTCGTACATGACAACAAGCCAGGTGAACAGTCCGACGTAACCCTGGACTACCGTGGGGTGGCGGGGGTGAGCGAGCTGTGTGACCAGTCAACAATTACATCACTGATTCTGCGTTCGGGAGCTTGCTTACCAGCCCTTCAGCGTAACCCAGGCGGAACCCCTTTGCGGAGATGGGCGTGTCGAGAGGAACGCCCATCTCAACAGCCCTTCCGTACATGTACTCCAGCAGAGCTTCAACGGCCTCCGCCTTGAGCACCGGTGCCCCAGGATACTTCAGCTGCTCCAGCATACGGGAACACACGGGGCGGACGGCATTTGCCAATTTCTCGGGATCTTTAGCCAGGTCTTTGTCGAGCGGAATGCTTTTGGGAGCCACGAATCCCCACAAGGAGTTGAGAATGGTGAGCCAAGAAGATGCTGCAGTTGACGCCGCATCATGAGCCCCTAGGCTAGTGAAGTCGGGTGTGACAACCATTGTTGCAACGTTTGGGCCCTGAAAGATACAATTGGGTTGATGGGACGATACTGCGCAATAAGAGTCGGTGAGTCTAGATGCAATCCAGGGCAAGCACTGTCTGGTTTCCATTGGCTTCATTCATGATCCGACAACGGGGCAGACGTAGGGTTTTATTTGTGACCTCGACAAGCAGACAATACACTGTTACAGCCGGACTATCATTGTCGAGCTTGCGACGGTATCTATTGTTTGCCCACTTTCAACACAGGGCCCGGCATTGTCCTGGCTGCACTTGTGAGTTCCAGACTGAGAATTGCGTCGTGATGCCTCAATCTGTTCATGATCCAGGTTACTGGGAGCGACGGGTGAAGTTGAAGCGTCTTTGACGTGAGATGCTTGCTTCCTTGGAGTTTGCTGTTTGCAGAATCAACCAGGGCAGGGATCTATCAGAGAATACTGCGTAGGGCCTAGAGGTTAGGATGGCAGATGATCACCATCTGCACAGGTGGTGTGAGCGGGGCAGGGTCCGTGGCGAGGGCAGCATGGTGAACAGGCATATTGCCTCGAGTCGCTTGGCGAGCAAAATACCGACGGGACATGATTACCCCTGACTTTTCCCTAACCAGATCGAAGACATGCTTAGCGGGCACCGATGGCTGTTCCTGAGTTGAACGGCGATTCTTCGACGCATGAAACAGATATATTGTCTTTTCCTTTTCGCTCTCTCACACAATCCTCGCCCCTTTCGGGCATAGCGACGGAGCATGTTTGCCGAGTCAGGAGTCTGTGGAGACGCATTGTGGAAAAGGAGAAATAAGAGGACCAGCTCTGCCGTCGTGCCATGCTGTTCCATGCCCGAAGGAAGTGGGGGTCATCCGGGGTTGTACGACGCTACATGATCCCCTTTCTCGAAAAGACATTTCGCAGTGCCCACGGTGGTGCGGTGCATGAACGCAGACAGACCATCAGAGCCCATCCGCCGCCGTTAGCTTCTAGTTTTGCCCGCTGACAAGATTGCGAAGCTCGCTAAAGGCCATCGTGATACTGAGTTGGCGGCCGATTGTCGATCTGCCCGCCAGGAGCAAACACATAACGCAACTTGCAAGGCAACAAACACGGGGCCGGGGCCGGGGCAAACAAGCCACACTGACAAAAGATGACCAATGCTGTGGGGTCGGGAAGAGAGGTAGTATTGATCGTCGAGTCACAGACAGACAGGAAGAAAAAAAAAAGGACTTTGCGTCTGACGGCGCGGACCATCAGCCCGGATCACGACTCACGCACTGCGGCACGACGAACCCACGGCAACGGTTGAAAGGGGTTCGCGACGGGGCCAGCCACTCACTAGAAGTACTTCGCGACCGACAGACTTTCCTCGATCCCTGCCGTTCAAAGGCTCAACCGAGGGGTGGTAGTAACCGAAAACGCGGTGACCCCAGATACCCTGTTCAAATCCGTTGGGATCCGCTTTCGCGTGTTGTACACAATCTTGGTATAAACGCCGGCATCCCGTCCAGCTTTCTAGAAGTTTGCTACATTCCCCGTTTTCTTGTTGGTGCGACGTCTGCAAGCCGTTCGAAAGCATACCCCCCCTGGCCTTGTCTGCGTTTGCCGCCCTACCGCCGTCGGACGCCTTCCACTTTGCGGTAACACGAGAACCCCGGGACTGTAGACTCGAGAGAGCCGGAGAAATAGAAGAATCCCCAGAAGGGAACTCTCTCCTGTGTTTGTCTGCTTCATCCGCACCCGAATCTGGAACGCCACGCTGCCGGACCGAGTACAGACACTGTCATCACATCACCATGAGTATCGCGTATAGACGTCTGGACTCGTCGAGGCGCGAGATACGCCTGATTGAGATACAGTCAGCACGCGACCTCAGCGCCCCGATCGAGTGCCGCCTCGTCACCGTCCGCCTGAACGACGACCTGGAGTTTATCGCCCTGTCGTCCCTCTATGGCGATTCGTCGGAGACGGACAAGATTTTCGTCAACGGTTCGCCCCTCACCATCACCGCCCACCTGTCAATGGCCTTGAAGAACATCCGCGCCGTCTTCTACCCGACCATCTCACAACGCTTCCAGCGCGTGCCCGTCAGGAAGCCCCATGCTGGCCCACGCTGGCTAAGACAGCTGCTCGGCCTGAGCACCTCGAGCCGTTCCTCGGGCGACGGCCAGACGCTCCGGTTGTGGTGCGACTTCCTCTGTGTCAACCCCCGCGACGACTGGGAGAAGTCGAGGCAGCATAGCGACATGCGGACCATCTACAGGTCGGCCGAGCTAGTCGTCGGCTGGCTGGGCGAGAAGATGGAGCACACGGACGCAGGAATGGAGGCGTTTGCCGAAGTCGAGGATCAAATGCCACCGCACTGGGGCGACCCGGGTGATCGGGAGAAGAACCCGCAGGATTATGCACCGACGCACGAGTGGGCAAAGAAGATTGCTCACATCTGGGAGGACGGACCCAATGGCGAGATCCCGTTCCTCATGCCGCGATGGGTGGGTGGCACAGACTTCATGACGCGCCCCTATTTCCAACGTCTTTGGATTGTTGAGGAGCTTGCCATGGCGCGGTTCCCGACCTTCCTCATCGGCGACATCATCGTGCCGTGGAAACAGGTGCTTCGTCTCAACCGCATGTTGGAAGAGTTCAAGTACCAACGCTCTCTCGTCTTCCCCGCCGTAAGTTTGCTCCCACCACCCTCTCGCACCCTTGCTTCCTGCCAACTATCAATTGACCTCATGCTAACTTGTTTCTTAGAAACTCTCCGCCATGATCGCCGATTTGCCCCTTGAGTCTACAGCTAAATTGCTCGACGAGTTCGCCAGAAGAGAGGCGTTGGAAGATGCCAAGATCCTCCAGGAGCATGCCACGAGCAGCCGGGCAACCTCTTCTAGCAGATCTACTCATTAATGACTTTCTAATGTCTTGTGCCGATAGAAGACGGTTGGTGGCGCAAAGACGACCTCCAAGGGGCTGGTTGCGGGTTTTTTTTTTTTTTTTTTTTTGCCTCCTGGCTTCCTCAGGGGGGGATCGGGTTTATTTCGAATACGGGAGGGTTCCACGTAAGGGCGGTTTTAGCGTTGTAACGTATGAGGATACCCAAAAGCTTTCTTTTCTTCGCCTTCTTATCCAGATAATTGAACTTCACCTTCAACGTAATCCTTTCGGTTGATAATCTCCTGTGACAGCCCGCGAGACCATGCGGTCAAATGGCAACACCGGCCATGCTCAGCGAAACCACGGCGACGAGATTCCCACGTGGCATCAAGGAATTTCCGAAGAAAATTTTGGGCGTGGAAAAGAAGGAGCTGTGTGGGTTCACACCGGCACCGACCCGTCTTTTCCCACTTTACCATTTCGGTGGCCAATAAGTCTGTACGCAAAGGAAAGGCTCACGACGGTTACTATGTAAGAGGGTCTGCCGAGGGCATGACATCTGACACCGAGGTTCTGGACCCGGCGATAAGAATGCACCAAGCCAAATTGTGACAGTGAGTGACACACCCGGACGGGGAAGAGGAACGGCCTCCTACATACCTACCTACTATGCAGTATTGTTCTCTTTTTATTGTTCTTCCGCATTGGAGGGGGAATCTTTCTTCGGCAGCCCGACAGAGAGCAGAGAGCGTTGCATAATGCAGGTTTGCTGGGTCTGTGCCCACCCAGATGGGGGCAATTTGGAGGGGACCCTTGTCCCCTTTTCTGACAGGGGTCAAGTGCCGTTTACCAACTTCTTACTTCATTCACCAACCTCACAGAAAAACGTCAATTGCGAACCCGAGAGTCTGGAATGGCTTATCGCACTGTGTCCAGGTTGCGAGACAAACAAAAACAAGCTCCTGTCGGGGCTGTCATTGACAGTGACAGATCGCTGGGAACACACACAGTCGTCGTCAGGACTGGTGACATGTCAATTTCCCCCCCAGGCCAACCGCATTGTCAGAACTGCACTCATTGCGGGCGCGGAGCCTTGTCAAGGATTCCTGTTATCTTGATTTACAACCAGTCTTGACGTCAATTCTGGCTATGCGTCTACTATTTGGCGAAATCGTGCGGTGTATGCTGGGTTATCTTTTGAGTCTTATTTACGAAAGATCCCACAACTTTGCTTTTTGTATCTGAGCAACTCTTGTGGATGAACGATCCTCATGACGTATCAAGTTTAGACATGGTCTAATTTGTTCTAGGTGTACCGACAGAGTCAGGCTCGTTTTCAGTATCCCGAACTCGAAATTACGTCTCGAAGCTATTATGAAGAGCCAGGGGTACTTGGAATGTTTTCTTTCAAAGTCGATGTTTCGAACCCAAGCTGGCGGAAGGGTTTTGAGCCTGCTGCCCGGGATAGATCGCCATGTCCGTGAGCCCGTTTGATTGCTCGCCGGCTCTTCCTGTATCCGAGCCTATGGCGGTTAAGTTGCAGCCCGTCATTCTGCATCTCTTCAGCTTTGCCCACCGATGACAGTCGTTAGTCTGCTCAGGAAAAAGCAAGCCACGGCATGGGTCACAGAACCGAGACTATTGAATTGTGGGGTTAGATTACCGGTTGAGATCTGCTGCATGGCTTGGCTGTCAGACGCGCCGCCCTGAGGAAGCACGTGCAAGCCAACCAACGCGGGAGCCGAGCCGCAACCCTGTACGTTACCTTACACTCGGAGGCATATTAGTACTATGCACGAAACCGATGACATATGAACCCAATTACTTTCATTCGCAACGAGCACTGGATGACTGAGGGCACCGGTAGACTGAATTCGCGCTGGCGGATTATGACACAGCTGACGTAGCGTCACCTCGCTGAGCCCGGCAACGCTACCCTGAGCTGGATGATTGTCTCGGCTTGTCCCAGCCGTCAAAGAATTTTACTCATCCAACACCAGAAGGCACAATCTTCTCCTCTCCTCAGCTCCTATGTTAGCGAAATCGAAGACTCGTCTCAACTGTCGCCAAGTCAGGTTAGATGGCTGACCAAAGTGCCAGCAGTAGCTTGATGCGGCGAGGCGAAGGGCGAACCCACGTGTAGTATATCAAACTAATCATACCGTCTCTCGGTAATTCGCCTTCTGAAGGCGCATTTGCTTGCCGTTTAGAGTAATTCCATGCCAGATTCCCAGGGTCTTGAGCATCTTGGCTTGTCAATAAAGAACGGCGCTCCGTTCTTGCGGCCAGTTCTTTCTGTCTCAGGCCAAACCTGCGCGCCCTCATCAATCGTGTAGTGTTAAGATAACTGCTGCCATCTCTTGTCCGATGGTCTGATCTGTGAAAACGGTATCCGGTGTCCCGCAAGCTAGAACAACGCCGCCGAAGCTTCCTCCCAATCTGCTGGGATTGGCTGCAATGGAATCGACCCAGAACCGGTCAATTCCACAGAGAACTAGACCACCGGAGAAGTCCATTAGTCCCCCAAATGCGGCGGAATCGCCTTCTCGATCCGAAGTCCTTCGCATTCCCCATCGCCCAAGGACCTACGCCACGCTTCTTTGCTGCTGGGCGCCCTGCGCTGCATCCGTTGACAATCCTGAATCACTGAGCCAGTCTAGGCATGCCAAAGAACACGCTTGTCTTCACTCCCCGCGCCCTCGCCCCTAAAGAAGTGGGATTTTCCGCCAAGAGCTGTTTATAAAATCGACGTTACCCCTATCTGCCCCTTCCGAGGTCTTACTTGGGAGGGCATTTCGAACACCACGCGGGGGGGAACGAATCGCAGGAATCTGTGCCACCTCTTCAAAATGGATCTACCGAAGCTCACTCCAGAACAGTTGGCAGAAGACAGGTCAGCTACAGTGATTGGCGTGGTTATCATGTGCTTCGTCATTGCGACTTCCATCCTTGCGCTCCGTCTTTGGACCCGCATACACATCGTCAGACAGACCGGCGCGGACGACTGGGCTGCTGCCTTTTCACTCGTGAGCATAACCTCACCCTCGTCACATGTTCGTTAAACTTAAACCCAGACAGATCTCCGTATTAGGTTGCGGTCTCGCCATCGCAGTTAGTACGTTGCCACGATTCCCACATCTCCGTTTCATTCAGTTGACTGGCAACAGTGACACGTTACGGGCTCGGAAAACATATGCAAACGGTATCGATGGAGGATTATGTCCAATTCACAAAGGCAAGCTTCCTTCTGGAGAGTCGTTCTTGGTCATTGTTGGGACGCGCTGACCGTTGCTCCAGTGTTTCTGGGTCTCCGTCGTCTTTTACGGGCTGGGCCACCTGTCTTTCAAAACGGCATTTTTGCTACAGTATTACCGCGTGCTTTCGACCACCAACATGCGAAAGATCTACATTGCGGTAATGGTTCTCGTAGCCGCATGGGGCGTTTCGGTCGTGGCGATGTCGCTATTCTTCTGTGTTCCTATCCAAGGGTTCTGGGACCACTCCATACCTGCGACATGCCTTTCTCAACAGGTCCTCTACTACGTCTTCGGGGCATGCAGTATTGCTACCGATATCATCATTTTCGTGCTGCCGCTGCCAGCCATCTTCAAATTGCAACTGCCTAAATCTCAAAAATGGTACCTGCTCGGCATCTTCAGTCTTGGTTTCTTGTAAGTTTTCATACGCCCGAAAGTTTTGTCCGTCGGGGGTAAGCCCACTAACAAAACCCCTCACTCTAGCATCGTCGCGATCTCGGTCTTCCGCCTTCAATTCCTCAACATCCCGGCCGATTTCTCATACTCGAACGTAAAACCTGCATTGTGGTCGATGGGCGAATTGACAGCTGCCATGGTCTGTCTTTGCTTGCCACCCCTGAAGGCTCTCGCAGCTCGCATGGGCTTGGTCATGGCCTCTCGCACTGCCGTTTCCTCGAATAGTCGAAACAGTCGGAATTACGGAGCGGCGCCAGTCAGTTACCCTCAGCCTGCCGCTGACAAGGACTTCAGTCAGCCAAACTCGCTTTGCGAAGAGAAGCCCAAACATTTCGGGAACTTCGTGGTCGAAACTGAACAGGACCACAGCGGGGAGAGCACTTCTTCTTCCTTATCTCCAGTATGACGTTGGGTAGAATTTTATGAGTCATAATTTCATGCAGTTAAGCAGGCGCAATCGAGCATTATATGGTCGGCTATCTTGCGGACAATTGAGTCCCGGGGTGTTTGTTACGGCTGGAGACGACGTCTTGGGTCGTTGCACAAGTCCATACTTACTGTTATCTAATGAGTGGCAATACGCAAATGATAATCCGCTTCATGACAACCTCGAATGGAAAGCGCTCTTCAGAAAGTGGACATTGCGGTGAGAAATTGAGAATGCCACCGCTCTATTCATTGTAGACTGCGACGTAGTCGATCTGGTAGACACCACCAGAGGCAGTCGAGTCAAGGGTTGTCTTGGCATCGTCGTTGCTATCAGGAAGGGATCCTCTCGTGGCCAGGTTCAGTAGAATGAAGACATCGCCGTGCGCTGTCTGCGCAGACTCGGTATGCATGGGCCGTGGACTTCAGCCTCCAAATGCATGCACTCAGACGCATATTGAACCGTCGGGCTGGTCTTGGCCGAGATCCTCTGTTTGACAGTGACTATCATTTGAGTCGGCTCGAGATCTGTATTGAACCGGGCAAGATTAGCTTCTGGCAGAAACGAGGTGCGCGCAGACCCACGAGCTCTAAACCTTTCGCATCGGACGAACGTCTTGTCGGGCGACGGGCCCGCCCGTTTCAAAGTTGCCCAATAGCGC
Source organism: Colletotrichum agaves (assembly GCA_036785465.1). Lineage (NCBI taxonomy): Eukaryota > Fungi > Ascomycota > Sordariomycetes > Glomerellales > Glomerellaceae > Colletotrichum > Colletotrichum agaves. Next base: position 92,389 of record JAXISO010000136.1, on the reverse strand, counting down.
AAGGTTACAGGGACTTCTGGTCTTTAATTGGAGGAAGTAGTTTATCTCTAATCGGTCAAATATCGCGTTGCCTGGATTGAGGTCTTTTTGTAGACCCATATCCAGGGTGTCCTGACTAGCCTGCCGAGGCCAAGGCTCAAGCACTCAAGCTTTTTGGCCGTGCCGGGGAGAGCCATGAAAAACTTTTCCGGGTCTAGACCTCCAACGATCCACGGCCTGCGAAAGTCATGGCAGGTACTTCTCACCGCTTCCTATTAATAATGAGTTAATGGAACGGATCAAAGTGGATCTAGTGGATGTATGTGCTTGTAAAAGTGAATCGTTGGGTGAAACCGCGGACATTGCCTAACAGCAACAGCCTCACCTCAGCATGTTCAAGCATATCGGAGGTCGTTGATAAAAAACGTGTACAAACCCCAATGCCCAATGCAAGAGAGAAACACTTAGCTTCTCGATGAGATTCGCATTATGATAACCAGCTCTCAGTCTGCAAAATCATTCACATCTCGAGTCGTTCCTTAACTCGTATGTCTCTGTATCATCCTAACAGGCATACCTTTCTTTCCAATAGTCAGCCGGGGCAACGTCGGGGCCCGCCTCACGACAAACCACATCGAATTTCATTTCGCCCTTGACAGGTCCTTCTACAAAACGAGTCAAATTGCGGGGTTTGTCACGTCGTCGTGGAAGGTACCAGTCGAGCCCGCGGCTCTCTTTCGCTTTCTCATATTCACCTATGAACGTAAGCGAGTCCGTCGATGCAACCGCCGGGCATGCTGACTTAGGTCTTTATTATATTATTAAATAAGTTAAGAAATAGTCAGAATAGAGAGATCGGTTGAGTTAGACATCTGAATCCATGTCTCCCAAGGCAGGATGCCGTGAGCGCACTTTTCTAATGATCAGAGCTAGAAGCTTCAAAAAGGTCGGGCCGTGTCCGCTGGCCTGAACACACACGGCGTTCGGCCCGTCCCGTACACACTGCTCGCCTGTGCACAGAACTAGAAAGAAGTAAGCGTGTGCCATCTCATGAATGAGGGTTGAGACAACAGTTACCACGTTAAAGCTTCATCACGTGGCGTCTCTGGTTCTTGAGATTTTGGGTGGAATATTTTAATCAGAACAAATCTGTCGTCGGGAGAAGCAGTCAAGAGTGTTCTGAGCTCTTGATAGATTCCTTCATGTCCTCTCAAGGATTGGGATTCGGTTTGCAGGGTGACCAAGGGCAAATCGTTTCCGGCATGGCTTCGCGTAAATGTGCCGAAGAAGACGCAGACGTCGAGGTTCTCCATCAAGTTCTGAAGAGTGCCATCGAGAGACATTGCGTCTGCTCCGGTATTCTTCGACGCTTGACCGTTTGACACGCGAAACTCCCATGTTCTAGCCCGAGGTTCCGCTGTCAGATACCGTTCTACGAACGCATCGCCTGCCGAGACCTGATGGGCGTGCGAGAGACCCTGATAGAAATGATCGCGGGTCAGATTCAGGAGAGGAGTAGCACCATAAGCTCTGTCGGTAAGAAGGAGGAATGGCCGAGGTCGATCATCTCCTGGATTGATCGCAAATTTGGGGAATCGGGAATGCTTGCAGCTCTTGACCTTTCTGTAGCGCCGACCGCTGCTTCCTTGGCTGTTGATTGCAATGACGACTTTCGATCTCGAGCGGCCGTGCTGATGAAACTGGAACAACATGGTGACGGACGCCTATTATATCCAGTTCCGATCCTGGTCAGACATTCCAGAATTCATCTTCGGCTGGTTCTTCGGCGGCAGAAGAACAAAGCTTGAAGATCTCGATAATATTTTGAAACCCCTAAGACTTTGACAATTGGCCGTCAGGCTCTGTTTTGAGGTTCGAAACAAAGAGGCAGCAGTTTCACTTTCGAATACTTTTTGCCCGGATTATAGGCCTATCACCACCCAAGCCCCCCTTCTCAAGAGAATACAGGATCTTTCCATCGTTATTGTTAGCCTTACGAAAGGCCCAAGACAAGTCAATACAGGCGCGAAAGTTATAGCCTTGTGGACTTGGGTTTGCAAGGTCAGTCCCGAGGCAGACTTATGACCGAAGTTACGATCTGATAATGACAATGCGATCTTCGGATCGTTCTTCATCCTCGAAAAATTACGAAAATTCTTGTGGCAATAAGTTAGGACCCCTGTTGGTAAAAGGTTTGACTTCCGCTTTGCCATGGTCGGCGGGTGTGTGATAATCGGGTGCGCAACACTTGGTGGCTATGGAGATGAGTTTACTGAAGATACGCCATAGACTAGATATAGTTCAACATCTATTTGGTAACCAAGCTCCTGAATGATTGCAGAGCGAAAGAAATCATCACACCACATTATATCAGCTCCATCAACGCTCGATAACGTCAGTTTTCTTGACTCCCGTCTCTTGGTTGAATACTGTCAGCAACACCAACACTAACGGGTAAACCAGGCACAATGCTTGGCCGAAGCGAGAATGGCCAAAGTAACGGCAACGGTCCCTCCTTGGAATCAAGTCCGGCATCCTATGACCTAGTAGGTTTGCAAGAGATTACATATCGAGGCTTTCTCTTGGGGGAACGACAGGCTCATCAAATCGCAGCTCGCGAAGCATTAATCGCACGATATCTCGAGGCCAGAGATCGCGCCTGGCTCTGGGAGCGACACTGGGTCAAAAAAAAATGAGAGAGGATATTCCAGACGATGGACTGTCTCATCTTCCATAGAAACAGAGACGGCTTTTTCTTTGACAGTTGCACAAGTCACACATGCGCGACTTAGACGAGCTCACTAGGCTCGTGAAGCCTCGGCAATTGAAGCCATGGAGTGATCATAGGTTTATCTTGGGGAAAGGTTCAGGTTTCTGTCATAATTCATGACGAAAACTTCTATTCCCCCCCCCTCCCCGCTCAACGAGATTCTTATCGACATCCCACCAACGGATACTCGAGACTTCTCGAAGAAGTCTTGAAGAAATTACTTCTATATATCATCGTCACCGTCCTATCCATACATTAACACATCTTTACACATGAGTCTCGTCAACATCCCTCGTCCATTTACCCGAGTCGGCCAATCCCCGGTTCATGCGTCCGGTGTATACACTCCATCTTTGCAAAGTACGACAATCTTCTTGAAGAAACGTCTCCACTCAAGCGGATCACCCTTAATCTTGACGAAACGGATATCCAACAGCTCTTGCTCCTCCGGCAACCGGTGCTTATCAATATGAATCTCGCCATGCAACGACTGCCTCCTCTCATCGAGCGTCTTGACCCTCAGCGTGGCGATGTGATCGCTGTATAGGCTAGGATTGGTTGCCGGTAGCGGCACGTTAAGCTGATGCAGTGCGTCGGTGAGCATCTGCACGATTAGCGTCGGCGGCACATGCGAAAAGAAGCGCGTAAGTGACTCGAAAGGTACGATATCCTTGAACCGACGCGCCGCCTGGGTAAGCGTCAGCGGAACGCCCGGCATCTGCGAGAACTGGCTCATGGACGGCTCCTGCTCGAGCGACTCGAGTAATAATCGACGGTTCGCGACGCCGGATTCGCTGCGCGATATGGACTGTGTGGAGGACACGGCGATGGGGTTCATAGTCTTGAGGGCGGGCCGCTCCCAATCCCACGCGACGTCGTTGATCGGAGTTTCGGGCTGGGTGAAGGAGACCTTGCCCACGGCGGGAGAGGAGTCGAGGTCCATGGGGTCGGCATTCGACGAGGTCCCTTGAGATGCCGTCGGCTGTTGACTGAAGTCGATGCGCAAGCCCTCGAGCATCTTGGCGGCCAGCTTGATAGGATCGGACACCTTGCCTTCGGATGTCAGGTGCGGGTTGACACGGGTGTACCATGGGTGTTGGCGAACTTGCGCAAAGGTAAAGCGCTTCTTTGGATCAACGTTCATCATGCCGCGGAGTAATGAAAGGGCGTTGGGTGGTATTCTACCCCAGAGTGCATCGGTACTGCGGCCATTTGTGCGCACGTATTCTTGGTATTCCCAGCTGCTGTTCGACGGTTCGTCCCAAGGCGTGTTGCCAACGAGCAATACGAAGAGAATGACGCCGCATGACCAGATGTCGACCAGGTCGGGTGAGTATTTGGCACTGGAGGTGGCGGCCTTGTCCGCTTTGCTACAGGCGAGAATCTCAGGTGCGATGTACGGGGGACTGCCACAGAGAGTCGAGCTGGTCTTGCGCTGGCCTTTGTACTCGAACATAGTCGCCATGCCAAAGTCTGCGAGCTTCAAATTTCCCGCTTCAGAGAGCAGAATATTTTCGGGCTTCAGATCGCGATGCGCCACACCCTTGGAGTGAATGAAGCTGACGCCGCTGATGAGCTGGAGGAAGTAGACGTGTGCAATGTTCTCATTGACACCCACATCGGCCTCAATCTTGTCGAACAGGTCACCACCGTCGGCGAACTCCATGGCAATCCATCTCCAAGTCGGATCCTCGCCCGATGCGAACCACTCGATGATGTTTGGGTGCTGGCCGACGTGGGAGTGCAGCGACACCTCCATCAACAGCTGTTTGGACGAGACACGACCATGTTTAGTGGCATAGCCCTTGTGGATGAACTTGACTGCAAAAATTGGTGTTGTTGCGTCCTGCGGGATGGCCTTCTTGATCCTATGTTGTCGATGTCAGTGGGTGATCCATCACTTGCGATTCGCGAAAGAGGGGTATCCCACGATGCGTATGCTCCGCGACCAATGGTCTTGGAAATGATCCGGAAGGGCAGGTCGGTGGGCAAGGGATCAAGCTGCGACTGTTGCATTTTGTTAAGTGAGGTATGCCACGTCCGAAGGGTGTCCAAATGATTCCAATGGAGAAGATTGCGGTTGGCTAGTCCATGATCGAAGTCGATCTGGACGGGAAGACAGGAAGCAGGGGTCTTGGTTCACAATGCAATGACTCTTTCTCGTAAACGGAAGGCAGGCAACAACCAACGACACGAACATATTGGATGACGCAGCACACAGGCAATTCTAAGCACAAAGAATGTCAGGGTCTAGATTGAACGAACTGACCACCTCATCATGCTTGATTGTCTGTTTTTAGCGCCGCTCCCTGGGGGTCCATCCTCCAAGCACCAGACGCGTTTGAACCGCGTAAAGAGTTTTTGGCCTGCGCTGGGTTCCGAATTGAAGGGCACGTTTCAGCGCCACCACAACCTCCGCATGCCCATTGGCCGATAAGACCCCTTATCTTGGTTGCTGGAGCGCCGGCCAGGTAAACAGTTTCTCTCTAGTCACAGGGGGCCGCCATCTGAGCACTCGCTGCTTTTACGACAGCCAGCCCACAGCCAAGATGCCTACATCACCAAAGCAGATAATGTTATCGGGCCCGGAACTTTTCTTCGATTTTCGGAAAGGTTTTCTCTTGGTTGTTTTCCTTATTTCTTCCAATTTTACTCTTCGAGGTTGTCTTCCCATAATTCCAAGGCGGCCTAAAGTCTCTCCATTCAAGTGTTGGAACCAGCCTGTTTGAAGTATTTTGCTTCCCTCCACACCATAAAAGACCTAGTCCTCCGCCTGCTTGACATATACAACCTTTTTTTGCAGGCGAGTAGTGATGCTAGTGATAAGCATCCCAGCGACGCTCATAACCGGCGGGAACTCTGCGAAAGTGAAGGTTAGATCAGTACGTTGACTTCAAGCCAATGGTGAACTCACCTCTTCGTGTCCTGTCTACATACGAGGCAAACTTGGGTCCTGCAGGTGTGGCATTGTAAGACGAAGTCCTTAGGCGTCTTCTTGCACCTGTGACATTGGAGTTTGCCACTGCGTATGACGTTCCATTTGTACCACCACTTTTTGTGGACCGAGCAACTTGTCGAAATCTTCTTCGAACCTGATGAGGTAGTTGATGACGGCACACTGGGAGTGGAAGAACGTGTGAAGTCCGTATGTGAATTTTGCGGGAAATTCTGTTGAGCAGAAGAACATGCGGAGGGCGGCGAGGACGCTAAGGTTATCTCGGGAGGAACGCTGACTTCCTCCTCTTCGAGCACGATAACCGAATTCCTGAAAACGGTCAGCAGCAACCTTTTACGTGGTGTGAGTGATGCGATAAGCGTACTCCAGCTCAAGCACTCTCTTCGAGTGGGCACAACCGCCCCAAGGGCAGCATCTTTTGTTCAGAGCCATCGTGCGATGGAATGAGTTGCTGTGGGATCGTGATACAAAATGGAAGTCAGCAAAAACAAACTCCGAGTTCGTACGCAACGAGAATTTTGTTCGGAGAAGAGGAAACCAGCGAAGAGGGGTGAGGTCAACAACAGTCCTAGGGGAGAGTTGAAGATGGAACGGGTTGAGGTGGTAGATGGGAGGAATAGAAGGTAGGAGGAGCCTCTTTGTGTAGGAAGCTGCGTCTTCAAGGTTGTGATCGCCTGCCTCAGCTTCGAGAACAAAGGTTTTTTTCTTCTTCTTCTTTTGGAAGGAGAGGCTGGGGAGGGCAGCTGCAGCTTTGAGCTGCTAGAGTGAAAATTTCACTTTGGCAGTAATCCAGGCTTTGATCTGGCAGTTAAAGCGTATCCCATAGTGCTTTCTGCAATCAGCGACTTTAGATACTGAGATCCCACTAGGCGGGGAGAACACTTGATTCCCCCATTATAGACATATGTTATACATTAATATACTGCTGATTCCTCACTCACAAACCATATGACGAATGCTTTAAGCCAGTTTTGAATGGATGATGTCGACGCAGTAGCTGCGTGAGGTTGGACATTGATTCATGTAGCTGGTGATTGAAGCTGTAGACATCGAGGTCCAACAAGGATAAATTGTGTTTTCTTGGAACACGAGCTTTTTGATGATGAAGATGCGGCCAAGTCTGGAGTTATTCTTGGAAGGGGTGTGGGTGATAAGATGAGTATTGAGACGTTGCATGTATTCGAGCAAGCTGAGGAAATTGCAATTTGAATTGCCAAGAGAAGAAATTATTCAAAGTCAAAAGGAGGTATTGTAGGAGGCATGGTGTTGCTGCTTAAGTACAGCATCAACTCCACCATCAATGGTCTAGCGCAGTGCTTCTGATTGGCAGTTTGATGCCGTTGCCCAAGTTCACATTTTGAAGCCTGCAGTGGAACAAGGTAGCAGTAACACCCTACGTATTATTGATTGAAAGAAATGGTTCTATAAATTACGTCGAAGAAATGCATTTTGTTGGCACCATGTAATAGATTTAAAGAGAAAACGTTTATGGCTGCAGCTGAGATAGTTGATGTTGAACCAGCTAACATCGGCCGATGGAGTGTTAGTGGTACGTACCTGGCGATACCCGCTGCTGCTGCTCGCCCGTTGTACGGCAGCGACAGCGCTAACCCGAAAGCGTTACTCAAAGTGAGCGCGTCGCCCAGGTACCAGCTCCTCCAATTCTCCAGTCTTGGAAAACCCTCTTGCCCTATGAATTGATGCCTGTCTGTTATTCTTGCTGCCGCCGCAAGCTTTCTCATCTTTCACCCCTTGATCATCTGCGCGTTGTCTTTTCCTGCTTGTCCATATACACAGCACGACTTCACCTCTTCTTTTTGGACCAGCATCTATCTACCTGCTGCATCCATTTGTCTTTTATAACTTGTCCCTTCAAATCTCATCGCCTTTGCTTCGACTTTTCCGTCCGCGATACCCAAAAAGCCCTTGCTTTGTTCCTTCCCATTCTACCAACTTCAGCAATCATGGATTACAGCATGGAGGACAGCCAGAACTCAGCCCCTGGAAGCGCCCAGGCAGCCAAGCTTGGTGCCAGTAGAAAGGGACCTGATGCGCAGAGCGTCACCAAGAGGTACGAGCGCCTCCTCATTTCGACTTCCTCAGGATCGGGTGAACTGACTTTGCGCCTACAGATTGCAGACAGAGCTGATGCAGCTCATGACATCGCCCGCCCCTGGCGTTTCTGCCTTCCCCTCGGCTGATGGCAACCTCATGTCGTGGACGGCAACGATTGAGGGCCCCGACCAGACTCCCTACGCAGGCTTGACGCTCAAGCTCAGCCTCTCCTTCCCCAGCAACTACCCCTACGCCCCGCCTACCGTGCTCTTCAAGACACCCATCTACCACCCCAACTTCGACTTCTCTGGCCGCATCTGCCTTGACATACTGAAGGACAAGTGGACGCCCGCCTACAACATCCAGACCGTCCTTCTCAGCTTGCAAAGTTTGCTAGGCGAACCCAACAAGTGCGTTGTCTTGGGTAGAGAAAGTGGTTCACTATTGAAGCTGACATATCATTAGCGCATCTCCTCTCAACGGCGAGGCAGCAGAGCTCTGGGACAAGGATCCGGAAGAGTTCAAGCGCAAGGTCCTTGGCCGCCACCGTGACGTCGAGGACGAATGAACGTCCGTAGCCGATAGGTCGGTTATATTGAACGAGGACGAGACGAAGGGCATTGAATTCGAGCACTGGAGAATCGGAGTCTTGTGTGATTATGGGCCGGGAGGTTTTCGAGACTCTTTAGGAATTGGAATGCATTGCATGGTTGGGTGGGACCTAGTTAGGATTTGTTTTATCCTACATCTGCATCTGGCAGACTACCAAGTCGATAGAGAAGACCCTGTCGGACGGTGTAAAATGAACCACAGGAAGCTGTTCATGTCCCAATGAACTCGTCATATTGTTCACATCCCGTTGTCCGACGCAGAACGATGCTGCCTGTGCGCTCACGCAGCGCATACACATCCCTCCACCACACTGCGCGGGGTTCCCAAAACCAAGAAACAGAAAGAATTCGTCGAGTCGTGGTGGGGAATCAAGCGTTGTTCACATTTCCGTCGATTTTGTATGTGAGACTAGAATGCCGAATGCAACTCCGATGCCTTTATGCCGCCCTTAAACCATCCCAAAGAGAACATTTTACTCCTCAACAACAACGGTCTGGAGACCCTTGGGGTTCTTGACGTTGACGGCTTGGACGTAGCTGTACAGCTTCTCCTTGGCACCCTCCTCGTCGTTTCGTCTGCGAGAGATGCGGATACGGAGTCTGTAAGCGACACCCTTGACACCCTGCTCCCAAACCTTCTTGTTCAGCTCGGGGTCCAGGCGGACGTCGGAGGTACCCTAGGACACGATCGAGATTAGTTACTGTGCTCCCGGGTCAAGCAGTTGCATTGTCCATGATTCCAATGGCCGATCGTGAGCGGTCGTGATGCTGATCGCAGACCGTTGTCAGGTAGAGCGAAGGGGCAGTGGAACGTACCATGGCCTGAAGAGCGAAAGCCTTGATCTCCTTGATGGCACGGGGAGCGCGCTTCTTGAAAGTAACACCGTGAAGCTGGAAAAGACGCAGAGTCAGCATCGCCTGTCCTGCAATATTTCTTCCTGCCCCATCATCGCCGGCACAAGGCGCCTCGGGCGATGGCGGCCACGACGGCAATTTCCTCGAGGACAATACTAACGCGCTTGTGCATGTGGATGGTGTACTCGCGAGCGACGACGTCCGCAATGGCGGAACGCTGCTTTCCGGCAGGCTTCTTCTGCTTGGTCGACATTTTGGCGGTACCTCTCGTCGTCGTTGGTCGTCGGAGTCGGTCGGTCGGTCGGAAGTCGATTGTCGTGAGAAGTTGATGATGTGAATAAATGCCCAAATCCCACAAAGTGTGTGTAGACGAAAAAAAGCTAGGGCTAGAGTTCTGATTGGCTCGCTAGCATCCTCCACTCCGTGCACGTGATCCTACCTAGCTCGCTGGCCAAGACGCAGCAGCACTGTCTGACCTTTTCGCGAGTCGAAGTGGGGCAAGCTGAGCGAGATTGGATAGCGCGCTTTCTTGTGCAGCGATGCAGGTAATTGGCGGTACGTGCGACTGACCCAGCCTCCGACGCAGGTCCCTATCCCCCTGACCCGACGACGAAATTAGTCCCGGGTCTGAACGACGCTTGATCTGATATTTACGCCGTGGTCCAGCGGCACTCGATTAACCCCCAAGACATCACGCCGCAGCCCATCGCGAACTACACTGACGCTGTCAGTCTGCGCCGTGCGCGATCCTTCCCGTTCAACACAACATTCCAGACCCGGGGCATAGGCGCCAATCGACCACCGAACAGACGGCGACGCTCCCGAACCTTGCTGAGGACACCACCTGCCAAACCCTGTGCTCCAGAACAGATTGCATCGGGCAGATTGCATCTCTTTTACGATATCGCGCATCCTTCCGACGCCTCGTTCTTCGACTTTACATCGTCAGTAAACAAGGACGATTTCCGTGACCGATTTCTTCCATTTTCGCGGGAAAGAACTCGCGAATTCTCGATACCCATTAGCGTTCCCCCGATTGCCCGACACGCTCTTCACGAACATGATGGAGGACCGATCCAACGGTGCATCTGGCACGCCGTCCCCTCAGCCAGATCTGCATCGAAACCGACTCCCGACGCTGTTTGAGGTTCTCAGCCGTCGGACGCTGCCCCCAGTTGACCTGTTCTCGTTCTACATCTTTATGAGAGACCAGCAGAAATCGGTCGACTACCTCGACTTCTGGTTCGTGCAAAGGCAGCAGCCTCGAAAACTCGCGTTCATTTTACTGACGATTCTCAAATAGGCTCGACGTTGCTCAGCACATGTCCCTATGCCGCCATTATGTCCGCGAACTTCGAAGATCCGTCCTCATCGGTACGCCCGACCTGGACAAGTCCGGTTCCAAGCGCTCCTCGGCAATCCTCGATGGTCTCGGCGACATGAGCCACTCGGCCGCCGGCCCCTCCATGTATGCCACCGACAAGGAGAAGAACCAGGACGCTCAAATGTCTGCGTACCTTCGCGAAGAGGCACACGAATCTTCGCCTCAAAGTAGCACCGAGCCTCGGAGACCCAGCGGCGCCTTCTCCCACACCCGAGACTTGACGACAGACTCCAACTCGCCCGCTAACGCCGTCGCGAGAAACGACATCCGTGCGTCCGCAGAGAAGATTCTCTACACCTTCCTTCTCCCGGGCGCTGAGCGTGAGATCATTCTTCCCGGCTCCATCACCCAGGACGTCACTACCGCCATTGAGGACTTTGGCAGAGATGACCCCGAGGTTTTCGACGTTGCCAAGGACTACGTCTTCCAGGCTATGGAGCGCGATGCCTTCCCCAACTTTTTGAGGATGAAGGCTCTGGGCAATCTCATCCCCACAACCCTCCAGATCAGGATGATTATTGGGCTCTTATCCATGTTTGGTGGATTCTGGGCCGCATTCATTCTCATTTTCCTTGATTCCCCTCGTACTACCAGATGCTGGGTGAGTTCTTTCAAATGATGTTACACAGCACATGACCCATGCTAACAATCACATCAGCTTATCCTCCCTTTCACCTTTGGTGTCTACTTCCTTGCCTCCTACCAATACTCACTGGATCCTGTCCTTGCTCTCATCGGCCTAAGCGAGTACACACCATTCAACTTCTCCCGGATCCGTGAACCCTATGTTCGTAATCTCCTTGCCAAGAGGGCCATCATGGTCCTTGCTGTCACTCTCTTGATCGACGCTGCACTCTGTGTGCTCTTCATTCTTGTCCCAGGCAAGCGTCTCTGAATGCTCAGCTGCTACTGTCAAAGACATGGAAGCGCGTCATTCCCAGCATCAGAGATGTATGATATCAGCCTTTGCTGAAAAGAGCTTAACGAACATTACGACCACCCAGGATTTTGAGCGACTAGTTTCTAAGTTTTTTTTTGTTTTTCGGTCTTCCAATCAGGATACCACACAACAGGCTTTACGGTGTACCTAAGGGGGAAAATGAGGCACAATGGGTTATAGGCCTCCCAAACGGCGTTCGACAGGAGGGATCTAATTACTTTCTTTTTTTGATGTGCATACTCGATGTACTTTTGTACGATTACCAAGGAATCGACGTTTGGATCGATCCTTCGAGGACGTGGACAAGAACTAGGTGGAAGTTTGAGGAGAGGGAGGAAGACTTTTTGGCTTCAACGACATTCGTTTGTTTTTTCTTGATTCCCTTAATCATTTTCCCTTCATTGGCACAGTAGATAGGAATTACAAGAACCGACGGCACCTGTCTAGGAGCCGTCCGCATCAACGTTTCACGTTTTTAACTTGATTCCTTTTCATGATCTATCGTAATTCTGTTTTGTGTCTGCTGGCCCTTCCAGCGTGCTCAGGTATATCATGATCCATTTTCCATGCTCGATTACTGATGTTGATGCCTCATCACGGACTGCTGCGCCAATCGTTAAACTGCCAACAACCGCAGACGACGTCGCTGACATGTCGCTGCACTTTCACTCGCTACAGCTTTCGTCGACTCGCTCGCTTCTTCTCCTGCTCGTCGTCTTCCTCGTCAACATCCATAGCCTCATCATCAACCTCTTCGGCATTGGCCATACTCGTGCTGCCCCGCTTGTACCTCATCGACCTGGAACTGTGGCCGACGAAACCACCGCCAGCAGGTGAGTGTCCAACAGCCAGCTTGCGCAACGACTCTGGTTCTTTGCGCGTATCGTCAACTAGGTTCGACAGCTTGGCCTCCTGCTCCGCTTTCTCTCTCTGCCGACGCGCGGCTCCCTCCCTGATGCCAGCGATCTGCGCCTCCAAATCACCAAGCGTGAACTCGCAGCGTGCCGACCAGGCCTGCAAGGCGCGGATCATGGGCGGCACGGCCCCCGGGGCCAGGTCGCGGAGGGCGGCGAGGGAGTTCACCTGAACGACTTGACGGTGGGGATCGAGGGTCGCGTCTAGCAGGCCGGCGTAAATTGCGGAGATGACGAGGTCTTCGAGAGCGCGGGTCGAGTCGAGGTCTAGGGCGGACTGCAGGGCCGCGTAAGTCAGGTTGGAGCGTTTGCTTGCGAGGGAGAGGAGGGTGAGATGGCGGAGCTTGAGGGTCTGGGCATCGTTGAGTGTGGGTAGGTTAGGCGTGGTGCGGTAGGCGGCGTAGGTGCCGTGGGAGAAGAGCTGGAGGAGGGTGAGCTGGGGAAGGAACTCTGGGCTGCTGGCGAGAGCTTGGATCTGGGGCGTCGAGAGGAGTTCGGTGAAGACGAAGGTATTTGGGTTGGAGGTTGCGCGGGTTATCAGGTCGGCGGCGGCGCGTGGGGATGTGGCGGATTTGCTGAGAGCCAGGAAGGGCTGGTTATGTGAGCTTCGAACGGCGAGGAAGGTGAATTGTGATGATGGAGACGAACCTCGAGAGCGTTCAGAGCTTTGGTCTGCTCCATCTTCAGAGCTTCGTGTGGGCGATGCTCACAATGCGGAAGGTGGAGGGAGAGATAGCTCCGACTGGAGCTGTCGTCACGATGCCTGGTGAGCTAGATGGAGGTGGGGTTGACGAGGCTGAGCTGATGACGGCTAGTTGGGTCTGTACGGATCGGACGAGGCTGAGAAATCGACAAAACCCTCACGTCTGGTCTAGCTCACCTGTCGTCAGACTGTGGAGTGTTGCAAAAAAGAAGGGGCATGTGTTTCTTCTCGTGGAGAGATCTGAGAATGAAACTTGTGTCAGATCCGTTTTGAGGTGCCGTTGTATCTCAGGCGGCAGCTGCAGTTGGGTAAGGGACGCTACAGCTCCGATGCGGGGCACGCACCTGGCAGTGAGGTGAGGTGGGGCGCTGAGGTACACCTCCGCAAGCTTTGAACGTTAGCTCAGTACCTAGTGCGGCTTCACGATTCTGCGAGTCCCACAAAGTAGTAAGCTAACGTTTGGAATGCCTGTGAAGGTGTGCCTCTGCGACGGGCTGGAGCTTTCCAGGTTGCACATACTCCCCATAATACTCAAGCCACCAACCAATAAGAGGCCGCTATTCTTAGTTCATGGAATAACTTGCAAAGTCATTAAATAACAGCCACTTTAGACGCCTTTTGAGGTAATAGAATAAGTTGTTTGATATAGGTTCAATTGCTTAGATTTGAGGCTTTTTTAAGAGTTATATTTACTTAGTTAGTATCTACTTGTTCTAGTGTTGATATGCTCTAGAAGATCCCCTCCCATGCTAACTAGGATCATACTAAAAAACCTACGAGGTCCTCCAATGATATATTGTGAAGGGGCCAGCTACTAAGTGAGGGTATTTATAATTTCTATAGCCATTATAGCCGCTATGACGGGTAGTTTGGCTGCTGGCAGTGCTGGGTGGGATCATGGAATCCTAGAAAATTGAATGGGCGGCCTCTCATTGGTCGGTGGCTTGAGTACTATGGGCGGTATGTGCAATCAATTTTCGGGGGCTGTGAAATTAACCAGACCCGTTTACACATCAATTGGAACGGCGGCGCAGACTAAAACATTTTCGATGGGAAAGATTAGCTGGGGCTTGGCTTGGCTGATGTACTGTGAACATGATGAATGTACCTTGCGTTGATCAAGTTTCTTCTTGGGAGAAGTGAAGCCCTTGTGCACCTTACTGTTCGAGCAGCGGAGAAATAGGAGGCCGTGAAGGGTTCCTTCATCGTATGTTGCTGACGTTGGATCGCTGATAAGGTAACGGATAGCATCTCATCGCAGCGATGGAGCCAATGGTCGGTCCGTCGGAACTACACGAAAGCCCACCGTCCGACGCAAATAAGACAGCATCCGGCTGTTACATTGGTCTACTATAATGGGCAGTAGGCGAATGGTCAACATCACGCAGTCTTGGTTAGGTTCGGTGAGATGTTCATAGAGGGCCATGGCTTGGAAATTTAGAGCACGGAACACGGACTCGAGCATGAAAAAAAGTCCCACCTCGAGACACGATACGATGAGCCAGTGAGAATATCGGACTGATTTGAAGACAGCGGATGTCGGATGGGGTGTTGTTGAAGCCGAACCCAGGAGACCCTTTCTCCGAACTGCCGTAGTCACCGTGCCCGGGAATGTTTTGTGGTTTCTTCATTCGAAACGAGTCGTGGCCAGGCTTTGGCGCTACTGAAGTATGTTGCTTCGTCTCGTGGCGCATACCTACGTTCCGGTCCGAGGGATAGCAACCTTGCCAGCTACCCATGTCAGCTTACAACATAGTAGGACACTGTCACTCTTACTATGTACTCCGTGCCGACCGACGTGACAATATCAAAAAAGTATCCTAGTCTCCCGAGTTTGTAAGAGTTGCAGCCATGACTCGGAGTTGTCATAGGAATGGTTGTTCACGATGGCGTCCGACTTGTGTATGGAGGCTTGCTTTCGATGTCCGCAGCACTCGGTACATCATTTGATGACATATGAGATCCCGAGCAGTCCAATCTCAGATTTGCCCGGGCCAAAGAAAAGGTGGCCGACAGGAAATACTCTGTATGATGGGTAAGTTTAACCTCCAGCACTGGTATTGTGGAGAATGCGTCCCACAGACAGCTGACTTTGAATGGCTAGAAAATCGCTTAACAACACCAACAGCAAGAAGTACCCGTGGAACCAGCTCAAGCCACAGGAACCTGAACAGGGGGTTTTACTTTGGCCTGATACCATAGTAGGAGGATGGTAGGAGGAGTCCGGCCCAGCTGTGCCAGTGGCCCTGTGGCCCTGGGAACTGTGGGCTGTGGCGCTCACGCACCGAACAAGCTGCAGCAGCGGGCTGGGGTCACCCGCGCAACCCCATTGGCCACTGCCCGCCCATTTCTTCTTTCTGCAGCCCACCCGAGGCAGTTTTTCAGGGTTCACTCTCAATGACAGGGCACTTGATTCACTGAAGCGCTCACGGGGGGATAAATCAGGTACCTTACTACGTAAGTGAGGACCACCTCATGTGTGTCCGGCAGCCCAGCTGATTGGCATGGACATCGGTATAGACATCTGGTGGATACGTACCGCGCTTCGGAAAGAGGTCTCGGACCGCTGAGGAAAAAGGTACGTACCTTACTTACGCTCGCTTTCCGGCCCCCTCCTCCAATTACACACACACAGACACACCCCCAGCCGCAGTTCCACGATTGTGCGAGAAGATAGATCCCGGCCTCGCCGCATGCTGGTGACTGCGCGCCCACACACCGATCCTCTGCTTTCCATGCCGCAGCACCTTGCGCTAAGTGCTACGTTCTGCCTGTTAGGATTCTTTTGCCATTCCCACCCCCCATGCCTATCGAGGCAAGAACACGCTGGCTGACAAAACACGACCTTCCACTTCCGTCCCTAGCCAAGTCTGGTTTTGCCTCTCAACTCATGCGGTTGATTTGCCGCCGTTTTGCTTCGTAGCCATTCTCGGCACTGATTCTAAATCCTACCTTACCCACTGGCCCTCGGCCTGCTCTATCTTCTTCAACCGCCGCTACGACGACGCACCAACCCATATATACGCAGACGAACACGCAACAGCTCCTACGATACCCACCACTCTTAGCTAGCATCCGTACATATTCGCCAGGAAGCCGGTCTCCTGGAGCCCCCTTATCCTCCTTCGAAGTCTGGTCGCCTACTTGTTTTCTCCCGATCACGTCTTGTCGAACACCTGTCGCATTCGCCCGATGGTCAGCTAGCCCTATCATGAAGACTGGAGGTAGATAGCTGGAAATTTATCCGAGAGCGAAGCACGAAGGAAGACAGCGGCTGGCCCTGCACCCCGACGACATCATCTGCAACTCCCATCGATAGCGAAAGAGCATACAAACCATGGCTCCTCCGGCGATTAAAGTCCCGGGACTGAATGAGGGTCGCCCGAGGGCCACGCTGGCCACTCCTACCGCCATACAATGGGCGACAACAACGCTCAAAGTCGGCGGCATGACGTGAGTTGCGCCATTCTCTCCCAGTTCTTTGTCGCAATGTGCTGACAGCGTTCTAGGTGCGGTGCTTGCACCTCCGCGGTTGACTCGGGATTCAAGGGCGTCGAGGGGATCGGAAACGTTTCTGTGAGCTTGGTAATGGAGCGCGCCGTGGTCATGCACAATCCCGAGGCGATCTCCGCCGACCAGATCGCAGAGATCATTGAGGACCGGGGTTTTGACGCCGAGGTCCTCTCCACTGATCTACCATCGCCGATGTTCCCGACCGATAAAAACGTCTTCGACGCCGAGAAGGACGCCGGACTCCTCACCACCACTATTGCTATCGAGGGCATGACTTGCGGCGCTTGCACATCAGCTATCGAAGGAGGGTTCAAGGACGTTCCGGGTGTTCAAAACTTCAGCATTTCTTTGCTCTCCGAAAGAGCCGTTATCGAGCACGACCCCGACCTGTTGACGGCTGAGCAGATCGCAGAAATCATCGAGGATCGAGGATTTGGCGCCGAAATCGTGGACAGTGGAAGCGCACAGCAGGAGAAGCCTAGAGCCAGCAGCAGTCTGACTAGCTCAATAGCAACGACAACTGTTGCCATTGAGGGCATGACTTGCGGAGCATGCACGTCCGCTGTAGAGGGTGGGTTCAAGGAAGTGGATGGTGTTTTGCGCTTTAACATCAGTCTGTTGGCCGAGCGCGCCGTCATCACTCACGATACTACGAAGCTGCCCGCCGAGAAGATTGCCGAGATCATTGAAGACCGAGGTTTCGGCGCCGAGGTTTTGTCGACAGCTTTCGAGACGTCAACGCATGGTGGGGCCGCATCCACTGCGCAATTCAAGATTTACGGAAACCCAGACGCCACACAGGCATTGGCACTGGAGTCGAAGCTGATGTCTCTCGTGGGCATCAACAGTGCGAAACTCAGCCTTGCCTCCTCCAGACTGACTGTCACGCATCAGCCCAACATGATTGGACTACGAGGCATCGTCGAGGCCGTCGAAGCCGAGGGCCTTGATGCTTTGGTTTCAGACAACGACGACAATAACGCACAGCTTGAGTCTCTTGCAAAGACTCGTGAAATCAACGAGTGGCGGAGGGCTTTCAAAACGTCTCTCTCTTTTGCCATCCCCGTCTTTTTGATCAGCATGGTTATTCCTATGTGTATTCCTGCGTTAGATTTCGGCAGCTGGGAGCTTCTACCTGGCATTTTCCTCGGCGATTTGGTTTGTTTGACCCTCACGATACCCGTTCAATTCGGCATTGGAAAGCGCTTTTACGTTTCTGGTTGGAAATCCATTAAGCATGGCTCTCCCACCATGGACGTCCTCGTCATCCTTGGCACTTCATGTGCCTTCTTTTTCAGCTGTATGGCCATGCTCGTGTCGTTCCTCTTCCCGCCGCATTCGAGGCCCGCCACTATTTTCGACACTAGTACCATGCTAATCACCTTCGTTACCCTCGGCCGATTCTTGGAGAATCGAGCCAAGGGCCAGACATCCAAGGCTTTATCTCGACTCATGTCCCTGGCTCCATCAATGGCCACCATTTATGCCGACCCAATCGCAGCTGAGAAGGCTGCCGAGGGCTGGGAAAATGCAAAGGCTTCTGGCGAGCCCAAGACTCCCAACCGCGATGGTCATGCTGCCGAGGAGAAGGTCATCCCAACTGAGCTTCTCCAAGTTGGCGATGTTGTTATCCTCCGCCCCGGCGACAAGATCCCTGCCGATGGCACGCTTGTCCGCGGCGAGACCTACGTCGACGAGTCCATGGTCACTGGCGAAGCCATGCCTGTCCAAAAAAAGAAAGGTAGCTACTTCATCGGTGGTACCGTTAATGGTCATGGACGTGTCGACTTCAGGGTGACGAGAGCTGGCCGTGATACTCAACTCAGCCAGATCGTTAAGCTTGTTCAGGACGCTCAAACTACGCGCGCTCCGATTCAGCGACTTGCTGATACAATCGCTGGCTATTTCGTGCCTGTGATTCTCCTGCTTGGTTTCATGACTTTCATTGTCTGGATGGTACTCAGTCATGTGCTCACGAACCCGCCCAAAGTCTTTACTGAAGAAGCTAGTGGCGGTAAGATCATGGTGTGCGTCAAGCTGTGCATTTCTGTCATCGTCTTTGCTTGCCCCTGTGCCCTCGGTCTGGCTACTCCCACTGCTGTCATGGTTGGCACTGGCATTGGCGCAGAGAACGGTATTTTAGTCAAGGGCGGAGCTGCCTTGGAGACAACAACCAGAATCACCCAAATCGTTCTCGACAAGACTGGAACTATTACTTACGGCAAGATGAGCGTGGCGAAGATGAACCTCCTTCCTGCCTGGCAGGATAGTGAGTGGAGGCGCCGACTTTGGTGGCACATTGTTGGCCTCGCTGAGATGGGCAGTGAGCATCCGGTTGGCAGAGCAGTCTTGGGTGCCGCCAAGACGGAACTCGGTTTGGACGAAGAGGCCACTCTCGAGGGTAGCGTCGGGGAATTTAAGGCCGCCGTTGGTAGGGGTATCAACGCTCTTGTCGAACCAGCCGTCACCAACAACCGCACCCGCTACCGCGTTCTCCTCGGAAACCTTCGCTTCCTTCGCGAGAACAACGTCAATGTCCCAGACGATGCTGTAGAGGCCTCCGAGCAACTGAATGTCAAGGCCAACACAAGCTCCAAAAACACTTCCGCAGGAACCACAAACATATTCGTCGCCATCGACGGCTCCTACACCGGCCATCTATGCCTTTCCGACACGATCAAAGAGGGTGCCGCGGCAGCCATCGCTGTCCTCCACCGCATGAAGATCAAGACCGCCATCGTCACCGGAGACCAGCGTTCAACTGCCGTAGCCGTGGCAGCCGCCGTCGGCATCTCCCCGGATAACGTCTGGGCCGGTGTATCCCCCGATCAGAAGCAGGCCATCGTTCAACAACTCCAAGAGCAAGGCGAGGTCGTCGGCATGGTCGGTGACGGAATCAACGACTCTCCTGCCCTCGCCACCGCCGACGTCGGAATCGCAATGGCCAGCGGCACCGACGTAGCCATGGAAGCCGCCGACGTCGTCCTCATGCGCCCTACCGACCTCATGGACATCCCCGCCGCGCTTCACCTTGCCCGCTCCATCTTCAACCGCATCAAGCTTAACCTCGCCTGGGCCTGTCTCTACAACGCCATCGGTCTCCCCTTCGCCATGGGCGTCTTCCTCCCCTTCGGTTTCCACCTGCACCCCATGGCCGCCGGTGCCGCCATGGCCTGTTCCAGCGTCAGCGTCGTCGTCTCATCCCTCCTGCTCAAGTTCTGGACCCGTCCGAGCTACATGGTCGATCCTTCCGCGCAGACCAAGAGGCATGGCTTCGGCATCTTCAACAGGATCAAGTACGTTGTCCGCCACCTCCGTGGCAAGCGGACGCAGGACCAGGGTTACGTGCCCTTGGCCAATTTGGCGGATCGGGATGAATAAGAAAAGGCTTTCTCGTGTCCCTTTCTTTTTTTTTGTGAATAATCTTCAGAGCAATGAGAGGACCGTATGAAAGGGTATCGATATTGCGCTCTCCCCCCTCGGTAGAGAAATATAGTTTATCGGCTCGTCTCGTCTCAAAAAGTCATCTCGTGTACGTTACTTGGGCTTGGATTTATGAAGCTTATCGGTAGCATAGCAAAGGCGCTGAGTGAATGGTTTTTTTTTTTCCACAAACAACTTTGTGAAATGTGTTTCTTTGGGTTCTGTGCGTGATGTTCCCTATTAATCCGACCGTACGGAGTAGTGCTGCTACCTCTACCCGGAAGATATGCTGGCAATGAACTTCCTCGGTCGGGTTACTGCGGTTCTGGCATGAAAATAGAAGCCCCAACGCCTGCTATGCAATGAATGAAAAAGCACATCCCAGTCGCCTGCTCAGACGCCCGTATACGTCTCGCCTACAATTTGACTTCCGCACGCAGCTCCCTCTTCCTCCTCACACAGCATCCGGCTCCACAGTCTCAGCTCATCGACACTAACATTCCTCTTCTCCAGTTCCCACTTGACGCCGCCGGGTAGCAGTTCGGTTTGTCTGCTGCTCCCGCCAGCGGAGATCAAGGGGATGGCGACGCTTTCGCCGCCGGCCTTACCGTTGTTTTTGGACAAGATGCCGAAGCGGAGACCGACCTCGGTGACGGTGACTAGGATGGAGATGACGATCAGGACGATGACGATCCAGGTGATGGAGCTCATCTTTGCGTCAGCGACGGAGTCGGCGAGGATCTCGGCGAGATCGAGGAAGACGCGGCAGCGTTCGTTGAGGACCTTGATCCGCGGGTCGATTTCGAGGTACTCGCGGATGGCGACGTAAAGGGGGTGCAGGGTTGGCTCCGAGTCCCAGAAGAAGTTCGGGACGTCGAGAATATTTGATGCTTGGATCATTAGGCTCAGTTTTCTCCCGGACTTTCTTGTTTTTGAAAGGGCATATACTTACAGAGGTTGATGTCGACTCTGCTCTTGAAAAGTCGTCCGAGAATCTTGACAATCTCCGTTCTCGTCATGTTCAACTCACCCGTGAGGGCAAGCCGTTTGGGTACGTGCTGTGCGTCGAGCATGGTCTCGCTCATACGTTCTTCAAAAAGACACAATTTTGTGCTCTGCGCGATGGCGTGACTGATAGTCAATTTCACCATATGGTCGCTTCGTGGGAGCAGCGTGATCATGTCGTTGAAGATACGCGGCCGCTTCACGTCGGCGCTGTACTCGAAGTGAAACTCCTCCGTCTCAAAATCCTCTTCTTCGAGGGGACGGGTGATCAGCGACAGGCCGGCTTCGTTCTGTGCGAAAGTCAAGTCTGCCAGGATGTCTTTCTCCTGATGTTCGGTGAAGTTCCAAAATACGACGACGCCGTATGAGAACAGGAACATCTCTGCGAAATTCTTCGCGTCGGGCGCCAGACGTGCCAATGGTGAAGAATTCGGGTCGTCGGGGCTCTGCTCACGGTGCCGAAGCGACAAATCATCGTACCCATTCCCGTTTACCGGGCTGCCTGAGAACGCGGGGCCTTCAAAGTAGCCCTCGTGGTAGGTCCGCTGCTCACTGCGCTCAATCTCCAGGTCCAACACAGTCTTGCCGCTTCCTGGGGTCTTCACAATGGGTCTGCTGCGCACGCGATAGCCCTCGTTGCCGTTGAGCAGCGGCAGCGAGTAGATGACGTACAAGCAGTCATCATAGAGCTTTGTCTTCGCCTCGTGCTTTTTGCGGAGAAACTCGGCGGTAGACTGCATCTTGTACGATTGCGCGGTGCAATAAGCTGTCAAACGCGCCAGCTTTTCCTTTCTTTGGACCTTGGGCAAACGTTCCGCATAAGATTTCCCACGGATGCCACCACGTTTGCGGAGGACATCGAGTTCCTCGTCGCGGAGGGGCCTATTCTCTTCCTCCTCCTCCATCCGCCGGGCGATCTCGCTCGCCTCCTCGTCGAGGTCCTCGTCGGAGCCCGGCTTCTCGTCGGTCTCTGGCAAAAGGACGAGTTTCTCACTGATCTTGGTGGTACGGGAGGGCATGTTTTGGCCGCCTGTTCGAGATTGCAGGTTTGGAAGACCGCCGGGACCGGCAGAGGCCCGGCGGGCGCCTGTCGTGGTTGCGCCGCCGACGATGCTGGGACGTTGAGGCGTCGGGGCCACGCGCGGTTGGCCTGATGGAATCTCGGAGGCATATTGGAGAACGTTGTCGACTGAGATGTAGCGCATCGCTGGGCGAGACTGGACAGGGAGGCCAGTGTTCTGGCGCTGAATGGCGCCGCGTTGGGGGGGACGTTCTCGCGAGTCGGTCACCTAGGACGCTTGGGTTAGCGGATGGCGCTCAAGGTGTAGATCCTAGCAGGTGGTTCGGATGATGGGATGGGGAGAGTTGGCGACGGACCAGCACTGATGGGCCTCGCTTCGCGGAAGCCATTGTAGTGGTTGATATCAACGAACTATTAATAGACTGGGTCGTATTTTACTGATTGCGCGACGAGCATCAACAGTATTCCGAGGACGAGGGCTTTGTGGTGATCGTAAAATGGGCGGAGTTCCTTTGGTGGTCGTCCCCTTGACATGACGGATGCAGTCCAGGAAAGAGCCCGTTCACAGCGCTGCACTGCCACAGTTCCACTCGGCACTTGTGGCTGAAGCTTGTACGTCATACCTACCTCAGCATGGACCCGACCTCAACTTCAGACCACTTGTACCTTAGATTGTACCGTAACTCCACAGAAAAACTTATGCATCGTTTGAATTTACCTACTTTGTCAACCCTGAAATTCAACCTCGAAGTCCAGACCAGTCATTTAATCAGTGTGGCCATGTTCCTCCCAAACCTCCCATGTATGTAGGATGGATGAAGGGTGAACGATTGAAGTTGAGGATCAAGGCAGGTGGGAATGGAAAAAATGAAAAATGGAATGGCAGGGTCTAATCGAGACGTGGGAACCCAATAATGTCGGCCTTTCACTTACGATTCTGCGGAAGTCGTCGATTATCAGTCTCTTATTAGTAACTCAACTTTTTCTTGGCCAAAGTGCATAGCATTTCCAACCCACAACATACAAACGTTTATGGATGTTCATGAAAAAACACAAACCTCAGTATTCTACCAAATATGGACATGTTACATGAAGAGCAGTAGATGAAAGACTGTTTTTAGAGCAACATACAAAGAGATGCTATAGTGGCTGTTACTGAGCAGAGACCTCGGAATGTTGTTGCCACTGATGTGTTTGTGCAGAATACTGGGAGCGAAAAGGAAAAAGTTTAATTCGACGACATTCCTACTAGATTTACTTATAGTAGACGTAATGTGAGTGTAGCCCCTGATGAGGCTAGATGTAATTAAGTTGGTACATAAACCAAATTTTCAGTCAAAATGGAGGTGCAAAAGTCTGCGTTAATGCATACCTCATTAAATGGCAATGTACAGGTTGCCATCTAGAAAGTACTTTAATCACAACTGAAAGATGCAGCCAGCTGAGTCTCATGGAGACAAAGGATCTTCAATTATATCAAAAGAGAATGTCGCCCGCTCACACTGAGTATGCTTCCACCACGACCTGGCAGCAGCCACTAGAATCATAGGTCTCATACACCTTGGCGGCTTTGGATCACTTCGTCAAGAGTGTAGAGCATGCGAACCCTTGCAGCCCATTTGTGCAACTGGTTATCAGACAGTCGGCCGGAAATTCAGACGTTTGTGTGTGCCACCAGCCACGGTGTTTATATTGCTGTCTCTCTTTTCCTGACTCCACGAAGCCCCGCAACCTATCCTGTAGAATTGTAGTCCCGTGATATGTACTGTCGTAAGATTTGCATAACTTTCCAATTGGCATCTTTATTTTTGAGGCACAGATGAGAGCGTGGTCGTTGATGCCGCGAAGCATTTGTTGCTGGGGGTAGGTGAGGTTCGAGTCTCGCGAGAGGCATCGCAGACGCCTTCTTTGGGTCCGACTACAAATAGTGCTCCGAGGCGACTCCGGCCGCGAGCCATGTGACTTCGCGCCAGTCTCGCTCCTAGCGGTGTGATTCTCCCACCCCAAATTCCCCATCTCGCCTCACACAGAAGTTGCCCCGCACTAAGCCGGCCGTGACTCACTGCCTACCTACCTGTAACCACTCAGCTGGCGCATTTCCGACGCGTGGGTTTACTTATTACCACTCCCTAACTTGCTGATTCCCATCAACCTCCGAACCGTCCTGGGGGAACTCTAATCGTTGCTCCTCAAGTCGTCAGTAGAACATCTTTTTCACTCCTCCTTTTCTCTTCAATTAAGACGGTCTGGCGAAAAGTCAATCGGAGCTTGGGCCAGGATCTCAATTGACAGCCATTACCCCCACGAACCTGCTGACGTCACGGGGATGGACGCGCGATGCCAGTGCGGCGCGGTGCGGTTCAAGACGCCGCTTCCGAAGCCGCTGCGGTTGTATATTTGCCACTGCGATGAGTGTAAGCGGCAGACCGGCTCCGCGTTCGGGACTTCGGCGATTTTCCCCAAGTTCGATATCCCCCCGGCAGAGTTGCTGGGTGTTTACGCGTGAGTGATGACCATGGTTGGGGGTGTTGTACGTTGCTGGGCCAGCTCGTGTGGGAGACGCACAGTCACACACGGAGAGAATGCATGTTGGTTGTCGCGAGAGCGGACGGTGGGAGTGGGGTGAGAAGGGGGCGAGGTGAGAGATGTGCACATGACGAAGACTGAAAACGAATGGGAACGAAACGCTGACTGGTCGGACAGGCGGCCAACTGCATCAGGAGTGACTCTTAATTGGTAAGACTAGAACATGTTCTATATGCTGAGGAAGACGGATCTTGACTTGCGACTCAGCTACTTCTGCCGAAACTGCGGGACAAGGTTGATTCACAGCACGGCAGTATGTCTTCATCTGAATATGATGTCAAACGCCAGATGGTAATAACACGGTTATAGGATAAAAACGTCGTCTCGGTCAAGGGAGGCTGCATTGACGGCCTCGACTGGAAGACGGCTACGCACATCTGGGTGAAGAATGCAATGGTCCCCATTCCCGAAGGCGCCGAGACGCACCAGGAGGACGCTGAGTATACCGACTACGGGGATTCTCAGGAGTCGCTGGACCAGCCGACTGACCTCCGTGGGAGCGGTGGGTGTACCGGCACGGTGAAGTCCTCCTCCACGGCCGCCTGTGACAACAGCGCCAGGAGCCCGCTCCAGTAGCCTGATGAGGTTGGTAGAGGCTCACTGGTAAAGGTTTCGGGACCAAGCATCTCGCACGTGGAGTGGAGGACTTCTAACTCCTGGATCTGATCGCGTTCATCCAAGTCCTGATGGATGAAAAGACTAATATCACTAATTCCGGACGATGTGTCATATCAAATTGGCTCTAAATCTTGTGGTATATCATTTTGGTATCTCAATATGATTTCCCTTTCCCTTGCTCTCCATATATCTCCTACGAATGCTGGCGAACCAAGTCTCCTTCGCCGCTGGGCCTACCGGCGGGCTTAGATACGTCTTCGTGGCGATGCTCACCCTGCTCTGCCCTCGTCGCGGCATCGGAATGCTTAGCAGGGTCAAACACGTACATGGGGAACTCGAGGAAGACAGTCCGCTTCAGGATCGTAGGCAACCGCACGTACAATTGCGGAGGAAAAGGAATGAGAATACTAGTGCGGTCCAGATAACGCTTGTAGCCCTCCCAGTTCTGGCCTTTTTCGTAACGCTTCTTGGCGGCAGGGCGCTCCTGCAGCGTCAGGCCCGAGACGAACATTAATAGCAAGGTGAGGAAGAAGGGACCAAGAATGGTGGCGTAGAGTGCCTTGAAAGCCTGGCCGCCTACGTAACCATCGGCGGCAGGAGAGACCGCGATCATGTAGATGCCTTTGCGTGGTATCAGCTCTGAGCCGAGGATGGATCTGGTAAGATGCCAAGAATCGAAGCCCGATGGGGTCCGTATCGCTTGACACTAAGACGAGGACAGCATGGAACCGACTTACCGAATTGGATGATGATCTCACCAAAGTAGTTCGGATGCCGCGAGACCTTGAAGAAGCCCTTATCGCAAATGGCCTCGCGTTCCGGGTGATCCCTTCGAAACATGTACTTTTGCGCGTCGCTCAGGGCCTCCATCGTGAACCCCACGACGAAGAAGATGATGCCCATAACGTCCCTTCCGGTGCCGAAGGAGTGCTGCGGGTACTGCGTCACATTGGGCGAGTTGAGGATGGTCACGGGCAGCGAGACGGTCCAGACCCAAATCATCTGGAAGATCCAGAACCCGAGGAAGGGGAAAAACTTGTCGCGCTTATCGTCGAAGCGATCGTCCTTGCCAGTCTTGATAATGCGGAAGAGCAGGAAGCCCGACAGGCGAGCTGCCCACAATATGATAAAGATGGAGGCGATGACCTGACGTGGATGGTCATTCCCACTGAGCGCGAGGGTAACAATGGCGAGAAGAACGAAGTTCGTGCCACCGGCGAAGTCTGAGATGCGTTAGGCTCGCTGCGATTATGAGAGGACTCGTGACAACGGAAGGCTGAGATGATGCGAGTCTCACCAGTGAGCTTGTCAAATTTGAAGCTGAAAGCTATTGAGAAGAAGAAAAGTTGATACGCTATGGTGATGATGGCCGTGATGGCCAGATAATAGTCGTCGAGAACATGTGTTGTTGGCGCCATGATGAGCGACTCTCTGCTCTCGCAGTTGTGTTTGCTTGAGTGATATTGGAGGTGCAGTCCAGAGCCTGAGACAGTTCGAGAAGAGGTTGAAACACTGAGGTCACTGGCTGCCGGTGAGCTACTGTGAATTCTGTATTACAGAGTACCGTCAAAGAACAGGACTCAGTACGAAAACTGGTGACGCTTTCATCATTGGTATCCGGAAGTTGTGGATGGAACGTGGTTGAACAACTTTTCAACGGTAGGTTGTGATAGCTTGTCGCATAGCCGCATTGTTGATCGAAGAAGAGAGCTTATACCGTCGTCATTGACTTTTACCTTAGGAGGCCCCCCAAATTTGTGTCCCTGGGCCGATGTATCGATGCATGCTAAATTGTGCGATCAAGGTACATCTTGCCTGTCTAGTGGAGTATCACTGAAGTAAGGTACCTTACTCTACCTGCATAGGTAGGTAGATACTTCAGTACCTTATGGGGAGAAGCCACACCTCCCGTCACCAGCAGGTAATTAATTACCTTACTCGAAAGAAAACCATCAGGTTAGGTCCATGATCCATCTTTCGAGCATTGTGGATCGACGCCACGATTACATTACCTATGTGCCCAGACTATCTCCACTAAATTGAGTGAAACGACTGAAACTGGCAGGCCCGTCTCCCGATCATGACATACCCTATCTTTGGGCTTAATCGCAACGACTTATTGCTTATAGAAAGGGGTGGTGGTCTCACTCTGGCTTGGATTCCCCTTTCCTTAATGCAAGGCGATGCACTTCGGGACTTCGGAGACTTGCAACAGAAGGCAAAGCCGCTCACCGATTTTCTACAGATGCCATCTACTGTATTCACGACGTTCAAGGTGCCCGCCGACCAACGGACTTATTGGAAGGCAAATTTACCCAATACAGAGCAATGCTATCGATTCTCTCGATTGCATAGACTCACCGACATAATGAACCCAGCATACCCAGCGCTGGTTCCCCTCTGGGCCCGTGGCAGTGGCTTGCCGCATCGTCCTACAAAGCAGAGAATACAACTGGTTGAAATTTTTCAAATGGACAATGATCAAACGCGGCCCTCGCATGGACGACGCTGTCTGACCCGTATCGGCTCCAGGCACTCGAGGCGAGTCCCCTACGAAGCCAATGTTTTCGGACTTTGGACGACGGAGCCCGGTTTAATGCTCTTATACGTTCTCTGACACCTGGACATGCCTCCTCGGTGGAAGGGGCCTACGCAATCGCAACGTGCTGGCGACACCTGCTGTCTCGACGATGGGCTCGTTGGCTGCGGTGAAGGGACGACTTCTTTCTTGTGGCCCCAGGGTTCGGATGAGACTAGATACATGCCGCTTAATCATCAGTGCTAGGTAGTCTGAGGAAAAAAAAACCAGTCCCGCATGGTTTCGCGACGAGAGCACAGCTCAAAGCTCCAAGCAGTCTCGACTCTCGTGTGCGTGCGGCGGCCATTTCTCTAGGCTGGGACCGATACTGGAGGATCCATCTGATTGCTACACCATGATAGATCCTCGCGGGGATGTTGTCGCACAAATCCCGATTGTTCCCTTTGCGGGTTTGTGGCACGTCCTCACGTGCTGATAACGTCCATGCGAATGATTTGATATGCCCACACGAGATATTTTGGGGTCCCATGGGAGGGGTTGCGCAGTCGATCTCCCATGCCCACCGTCTACCGATTCGCATCGCTAACAATAGTTGCCCTTCTCTAGTACGGACGTTCCTGGGAAACGGGATGTGAGTTTTTCCCTCTTTCG
This sequence comes from Colletotrichum agaves, assembly GCA_036785465.1. Lineage (NCBI taxonomy): Eukaryota > Fungi > Ascomycota > Sordariomycetes > Glomerellales > Glomerellaceae > Colletotrichum > Colletotrichum agaves. Next base: position 63,866 of record JAXISO010000136.1, on the reverse strand, counting down.
TTTCTCGGCTCTTTCGGAGGTCTTTTTTATCCGCTGTGCTGCAATGGCGTGAGTCAAAAGCAGTTCGCAGAAGCAGAGGAAGATGTAGATGGTTGCGAGCAGGGATTGCTGGAAAAGTGTAAATTTATTCCGTCACCCGTCCCGACGGAAACAAGTTTCCTTCTTGAGGGCTTCAGCTAAGTACCTATTGGAAGGTGTGGGAGCTTTTTTGAGAGACACTGACGATGGAAGATTAGGTAACGGTGGACATTGAGAAAGCCGGCTTTCCATGAAGAATCATCGCAAGACTTTGTCATCAAACAGCAATCACGTCACACGTCCCACTCTACCTTACGGAAGAGATGCCGTCTGCCCAGTTGCGGTATGGCTGCATCTGTGCACGCCTCAGTAGCCTCTCTCTCGCCTTTCTTAGGTTATTCATCTTTCTTAGCGCTTGCTGTCAATCGAAGCCTATGCAGGTAGCGCACGAGGGAACAGGACCATCTACCTTAATTCAATTTCACACAAAATTTCCGGCGCTCTCTCAGTTTCGGGGCCGCTGGCAGTGGAGGGGCGAAGGTCTCGCGGCGCATCATCCCCGTCTCAGACGGTCTCCGTCTGGAGCATGTCTCATACCCTGGACAATCAGCCCAAGGTTGTTCCATACCAAGGATCGTCGAACCCACGGCGCTTTGCTTCTCCCGGCCACCATCTCCGATCGAAGCATGCCAGAACTAGAGAGCCTCCAGAGATCACACTCGCCCACCCCGGACATAGTACGAGTCGGTAGGGCTCCCTTGAGAATTGTCTTGGCTGCCCTGAACTGCGCAGGCCTGTAACGGGACAGCGAGTGGGGTTTTCTGCAGACTGCAGGGAGCTCTCGTTCCTGACCGACATCCCGGCTTCCGCATGTCTTCGCCCCTGTCTCTCGTCAGGAACCGCCTGTCATTCCACCATATCGCGAAGGGAAGGGCAAAACGGGCAACTCGTGACTGATGACTGCGTTTTCCCAGACTTGTTAGACCCGCCCAGACCTTCGCCCTTCGACCTCAAGACCCGGATCGTACCAGTCGACTCTCGAGGCCCGATCCTCCCACGCCCGTTGAGTCTTGACCAAATCTGGGCTCGAGTCCCGCGGCCATACCCACAACTTGGCCTGCTTGCCTTCAATTTGGCAACCGAAGCACCGAAGCCCAAAGAGCCAATCTAGACGGCGCGGCGGCGCAAATCGCCTAGGCATTCCTGGGCGAGGATGGTGAGTCGTGACCAGTCCTGCACAATATGGTCCCCTTAATTCACCTCTCCTGATATTTTACTGCTCAACTCCACTAAGCTGTGTTCTTCCTTTCTAGAGAGAGCATCCCGCTTGGTTTCTGCCTCATGTCCATCGTCCCGTCCGATCTTTTTCTACTGCCCGTGTGGCTCTCGCTCTTTGAATTGCTCCTCAGTCTGTTTCGCTTGATAGTAGCATAGCATTTTCAGGTGGGCACGCAGGAAAGACGGCATACTGTGACCTTTTCTCGCTCTTTGATCTCCCATCTCTTTCATCAAACATCATCTTCATACGATACACCCTTCACCACACACCCCCCATCCAACGTCCCCCCCTGCTCGTCGTGTGTTTGGTCGCCTAAGGTCCCCATCCCGCTACCCGTCCTGCAAGAGGAAAGAAGAAGAAAAAAGGTGTACCCACACACCACCACCACCACCATTACCCTGCTTCTCACTTCATTACTCAAGGTCTTGGTCGTCCTATCTCTCCCGAATTCTCAGGGCAATGTTCTACAGGTGGCCGGCCACCTATGTGCCCGCAACTTACCTTTCCTTCCCACCTACTCCCCTTCACCCATCGAAACCGCGAACCGCCAAACACGAAGTTGTGTGGTTTTGTAATGTGCATGTAGAAGGTTTGACAGAACCACGCTGCCGAACAAACAGCCAACAACAACTACACGCTCTTTAAACGCAGAATCTAGGGTTGATCCCACCGAACTTCACCGACGGCTGGCCTGTTGTTAATCCGCTCTTTAAGAAGGGGAAAAACAAAAAGAAACCTTACCAAATCATAATTTGATCGACCACGCGACGAAGTAGACTGGAACGACCACATCGAAGAGCGCTGGAGACGTCTCACGGTCACCAGCTTCTCTCACATCCCCAGAGCCCACGATGAGGCAAGGTTTACTCTTCGCCGTGGGAGCTCTGTCAACACTCGCTCAGGTGCGTTCGGACAGGAAATGTTGAAAAAAAAAAGGTCGAGGACTTACACGACAGCAGGGCGCGGTAGTCGAAAACAGGGAGAAGCTGTATGACAGGCAAATCGTCAACATTGAAGGAAATGGTGCGGCGGAGGTGAAGACGGTCAAGGCCGAGGATATTCAGGGCCTGACGGAAGGGAATTCGAATGGTATCCTCGCGGGTATCCTCGACACCCTGAATGGAGGCAACCGACAGAACCGCGGTCACGGAAACACGGGCAACAAGAACAACAACTGCCCGGCACCGCCGCCGCCTCCGCCACCGATGACGGTCACCAAGACGGTTTTCCAGAATGCTTCGGTGCCTGCTCCGTTGACGGTCTTCGTCACGCAAGCCGCTCCGTATGTTTTCAACTTGCCGTTGACTCGGCTGGCTTTCCTGATGGCAACGAAATTAACCTATTTCTCAGTGCTCCGTTGACGTTTATCATGACACAAAGCTGTCCCCCAGCACCCGTTGCTCCTCCCCCTCCCCCCGTGGCACCACCGGCAGCGCCGCCGGTTGCTGTTCCTCCTCCCGCAGCGACGCCGGCGGCTCCTCCCCCGATCGTAGACGGTAAGTCTCTCCCAAGCTAGCCTTTTTAAGATGAACATACCAACACCAAGCCCAGAACCCCCCGCTGCCGCACCTCCAGCAGCGCAACCTCAGCCCCCAGCTGCCTCAGCACCGGCGGCTCCCCCGCTCGTAGGCAACCCGGCCAACGGCAACAACCCGACGACATCCCTCGCCCTGGGTGGCCTCAACGGCGGCAACCCAGCCGCAGCGAACCCGGCCGCCCCCGCCGTGACGCCGCCTCCCGCCGTGAACAACCCTGCCGCGCAGCCCAACGTCGCCGTCAGCGGTCTGAACCTGAGCAAGTCCCTCGTTCTCGGAAACCTCCTTCAACAAACCATCGGGCTCCAGGCCCGCGCGAGCCCCGAGGCCCAAGTCCACGCCGAAGTCATGCCCGCAGATTGGAAGGAGGAAGACGACGAAGCATAATGGTCCTCAAAACGTTTCGGACCCCAGGCGTCACTCCTGACGATGAATCCTGGGCCCATGAATCTCGATTCGTCGACTTTTCTTTCACACCTTGTGGTGCGGTGGATTCGAGCTAGAGGCAAGCGGGTGAAAGGCGTGACGTACGGAAGCACGACGACGACGGAAGCGATGTGCGGAAGCGGCATACGAATACCCTAGAAGGTTTTGTATTTATCTTTTTCCATCATTGTTCAACTTTTCGATTCTCCGATTCTCGGACGGGCGGAAGAGGTGGCATCTGACGGTACCCTGATATGATGGGGATATGGCATGGGTGGTACATTAGGAGAAGGAGACGGCGGCGGAAGGAAAAGGGAAGTGAAGGCCTCAGCGGAGCTTGGAACGAGGAACCTTTTCCTCCGTCCGGCTGCGCGAGCGATAGGGCAATGTGGCCGTCCTTCCGTTTTAAACGAGGAGGTGCTTTGGATATGGGCGGCCGGTGGAAAAATAAAACTTATACAAACACCCAGTTGTACATAATTCATTTCTCTCTATTTCTGGACATTCTCTCAAAATCTCACCAAACGCGATATTCCCTGACAACAAAAGTCACTCTTCATACACATCACATCACCCCAGGTACGATATCATGGTAGTATAATGGAGAATGAGCAAGTCTCAAGATGCCCCATGCTGGCGTGGTGCGTGAAAACATAAAAAGCCAAATCTCTAGCCATCTTGAAGCGGTGTTGAAAGTCATGCACCGCAAAATAGTGTGGTTGGATGCTTTTGGTTCTAAAGGGGGGGTATCATAAGCGTAAACGACGTGTCCGACCGACCCGCACTCTCTAGTCTTCATACATGCTCCCCTCGACGCATCATGTTGAGCCCTTCTCCTTTTCCTTCTGCGCCAACCTCAGCTTCTTCGCCTGCCGCTTACTGATCGTCGGCAGCGTGCCGTCCCCAGACTCATCAGGCGTCTTGCGCTTCTGCCCGTTGCCTCCTCCCTTCTCGCCGCCCTGCTTGCCCTTGGCACCATCCTTCTTTCCCCCCTCCGCCTTCTTCTTCGCGTCATCGCCCTCTCGTCCACCGACCTCGAGAAGGTTCACAACGCCCCTGAATCCCGTCCTCTTGATGCCCTCGTTCACAACCACGCCCCGAGGATTGACGCCCAAAGCCTCGGTGCCCCTCTCGCTCCCCAAGCCCCAGACAGCCATCAGGTTCACGACGTCAGCCGGGGCGCGCAGACCAAGCGCGCTCTTCGCCTCGCTGCTGACGACGATCCCCCGGCCCTTGGTGGCGCGGACGATGGACGCGAGGTTGGAGATGAAGCACGCCCTCGCGCGCTGGTCCGTTGGGCCTTGGCTTCCTCCCGGCGCGAAAAGCACCTGCGAGTAGCACACCTCTATGCGCACGCCTCGCGAGACCGCCGCCATCAGGGGCTTCGGTCTGAAGTGGAAGGGGTAGTGCTGAGTCAGGTCAAGGGATATGAGGGAAGGCTCGGCCATGGAGAGGCAGGCGGCCTGGAATGCTTTTTCGGTCGTGGGGCGGACGGCGAGGAGGTCGTAGGCCGACGCGAGGGCTGAGAGACGGTAGTTCTGGGAGGGGTCGGAGAGGAGGACCGTCGCGCGGTGGAGGACTGTCGGGGATTTTGTCGGAAGTTGCGGTGTCGAGGTGGGCGTGATTTTCGGGAGGGGATTCGTTATTTGCGAGGGAATCGGGGGCGTTATTGTGTTGTTCAGTGCGATGACCGAGTAGCCCAGGGACGAAGCGAATGAAATTGTACTGTTGAGCTCGTCGCGGGACATGGAGGGCGTCCACGGGATGTTCAGGTCGTAGAGCATCTTGGAGCTATGCTAGGGTGGGCTGGATGTCATTGGGTGTAGAGAGAATGGCGGCTTCACGTTCTCACGGCCTCGAGCTTCAATATGAATTTTCGCGCGGCTTCGCACCCCCCTAAGTTGACTAGGTCGCTCGCGTGGAACTTGAGATCGCAGCTTGCAGCGTGTTGTCTTGGTGCTGCTTTGCGACGCGGCTGAAATTTTTCGACGCAGTCGGAGATCGGTCGAGGTTGGTTCCGTGGGTCCGGGATCATAGTGGTGCTCCGCCAGGCGCACCTCAGTGTTCAATTGAGCCCCTCCAAAGAACCTACCTTAGGAATGCCGCTAAGGACATACTAGTGGGCACTGGAAGCCAGCCGGCGGGCTGTCAGTCAGTCGACCTCGAAGCTTTTTGCGGCGTCACAACGGCGGGAAGGACGGGCGGGAACATCGGGCTGGAGTGGAGGCGGCAGGGTGACGATAACTGATAATACACTGTATCATCCCCGTTATTGCGGGCTGCCTCAACCTTCGTGAAGCTGTTGACGTCGCGGACGAAGGCGACAGTCAACGCATGGCTGATGGGTGATTCTGCGAGGATTTTTAGCTCCTGTTGGCCCGATATACGGATACCCCAAAGCAGCGGGGAGTGACCAGGCTGATGCAGGCAGAGAACGAGTATGAGTCTAATTACTTTTCTGGGGAGTCTTCCAGAAATGCTACTGCAGGGAAAATGGAGCTATTGAGGGGAGGGGTCTCCCGTCTTTGCATAACAGTTCGTTCCTCTTCCTGCGTTTGCAGAAGCACGCCCGCGGGCATCGCCAAGGTATCAGACTAGTCACGAGTGGCCTCTCTCTCCTGTTCCCCCTCCATCCCGCGTAAATATCCAACTGGCCGAGGAATCTTTGCCTCGTAGAAACATGCCGTGTTAATCATGTCCGCGCCGGGAGATTTCCTGGAGTCCGCCAAGGATGGCTGAGTCCGGCGTACACGCAAGACCCCTTGGCCTTGGTCACACACCCTAAACTCACCGTAGCCATGCAATCAGAATCCCCCGTTCATCCCTCTTGCTTCCCTCCCTCCCAGGTTTTTCTAGTGCGTAGTTTGCTCCTGGAAAGCTTGGGCCACCTTCCGCTACCTAGGCAATGGCAACAAGGACCATTCGACTGGTCCCTTCTTTCGCGGCCTATCAGAAATGCGACTGAGCTCCAGACGTGTGCAGCTCGCCTTACCTTGAACACCCCGGTCGGTTTCCTCCGACGTCAACTGCTCCTCCCGTCATCCGACGGTTTTCCATCTTCTCCTCCAAACTATCTAAGAGACCTGCCGACCGACCGACCCTGCGACTTCCAAATCCTCTTCCCCGGCGGTCTTCTCAGTACTCAGCAGCCATATTTCGTCCTAATTTTGTGGGACTTCTGGTCAAACATACCACTCGAGCGCGAACCGACGTCTGTTCGACCGAGGAACCGCGTAGACATCATCAGGCGACAGCCGCAACCTTTTGCTAAACCTTCCTGCACCTGTGCGCCTGCAGCAGCATCGCCCAGACGAGTCCACGCAAAACCACCCCCGACAGCCGGAAATGTTCTTCTTCTTCGTGTGCGGCGAGCACACCTTTCGCAAGCCTGTTGAGGGCTACGAGGGCATGGTCTGTCAGTGCTACAACTGCGGCAACATGGCCGGTCACGTCATTAAGAGCCATCCGTGGTTCACATTCTGCTGGATTGTGAGGGTTTTTTTTTTTTTTTTTTCTGTTTATCGTCTAGGACCCGGTGTCTGAACGCATTTCAACGTCGCCCATGTCTGCCCATCCCCTTGAGATCTCAGCAGCACAAATATCATGCTGGATCACATCGAATGAACCATGTAAAGCTAACCTGTCATTCCTCACAGCCGGTCATACCTCTCTCAGTCAAAGGCTACACTGACGTTGTTTGCCACATCTGCAACTTTGCCCAGCCGCTGGAAAATCGTCCCGACGTCACGTCCATGAAGGGCGGCGCCGGCGGCCCGGGCCACACGCCCCAGCAGGCTCAGTACCAGTCTCCCCAGGGTCCTCAAGCTTGGGGAGGTCAGGGCCCCCCTCACTATGGCTGAGCGCGGTCTGCTTCTTCCGAGTGACCGTGTAGGAAAGGAAGGGGAAGTGTTAATGTACTTGGTCATGAAGCCTGACACGCTGGAGTGAAAGAGGCGGAAGGGAATCCGATCGTTCACATAATGCAGGTGCGGTACGGAACGTCTTAAAGAGGGAAGGGTTCGGGGTAAAGATACCAAACTGGGCAGGGCGTTCTGGCAGTTTTACTTTTCATGATTACGAGGAGTGCAACGAATTAACTTTATCATAACATCTCCAATTGGGCTCCCGGATGTTGCTCATGTATGGACGTTGAAGCTAGTCGGGCTCATTGTGGCTCGCTACACCGCCAGCAAAGACTTTGCCTGTGTAAGGTACGTAGAGCTGCCCATGTTTATAGCGCCTCGTCGAGTTAGGCGCCGTGGACCAAAGATTGAGGTAGGCTGACGGCATCCGATTTGGAGCAAGTAAAGCCCGAGGGTTGACAATAACACAAATAGGACCGCTTGGGTGAGTCTTCAGAGGGCGGGAAGACGAGTTGGGGACCAGGTTGCTCATCGCAAAACACTGTGCTATTACCCAGCCATCCGCCATCTACCTACTCAGGGCAAGTGCTCAGATCGAGTAGGCAGCATGCTAGCATGGCGCCATAACATGCGGATTTTCTTAATGGACCATGTAACCCAAACGTAGGTTTGGGCACCTATTTTCACGGTACAGGTAACGAGAAAGGTGTAAGGAGAGCATCGTGTAGTTCGTCTTGCTGTTTACTAGGCTCTCTCCTCTCTAACATGTCTTTTGATGCATCTATGTCTCTCCCAACGTCTTCCCCAGGCTCTTTTGATATTCCCACGTCGCACGATAGAGACCCAGTCTAATACGAACACGTAGGACGTCAGGTTTCGTCTGTACTTCCAGGCTCATCCAAATCCCCACCCACAGCAAGAAAAAAGGTCGCAAGCCATTATCTCATATCTCATGAACCCACATCGTCCCTCCCTTCTGTAAAAAAGAAAGGAAATTTCGCGCAGCCTCAGAGTCGGTGTGCACAGCCGTTTCCCTAGATTGTTCCGGTTTTCCCTTAAGATCCAGTCCCTCCAAGTACTCATGCCACATACAACGCTCCGCCGGGCCAGCTATTGAAGGAACCTAGCAAGAGTTGTTGCGCTCGCGGGTCATGGCCTCCTTCTGATGAGGTCCATGAAACTTCATGTCGTCCGAGGTGAGGAAGGGCTTATACTTCTTGTCAAAGACACTGCCTTCGCCGGGAACCCAGGCCGCGGGCATGTTGGCGTGGATGCGACCCATGATGGCGTTGAGCTTGGTGTTGTTCTCGGTGTCAAGGGAACCGAGGACATCGACACCACCCTTGTTCCTGCGGGCGGCAATGATGCCAGCAACGATCTTGGGGCCATCAATGAAGATGAAGAGGAGGGTGCGGACAAAGGCGACGCAGAGGTAGCCGATCAAGAGGGCCATGGGCTTGACAACAATCCAGACAACACGCTTGACAAGGTTGTTGATGGCGGGATGAATGTTGACGAACAGGACCGTGATGACAATGAGCACGGGGATGCGGACCTCAAGGGGCCAGGCAGTCGAGTAGTCAACTTGGGCGCACTCAGCGCAGCGGGGGGCGAAGCGGCCTCTCATAACGTGACCACACATCTTGATCTGCCCTAGTTGGTAAATTGATTGCTGTAAACAGTGAAGGGTCCATGCCATACCTTCTGAGTGAGAAAGGAAGAATTCCTTATTGAGGTAAGTCTTTGAGGCGACTAAGGTCGATTGATCCCTTGACTTAGGAATCTGCTTGATTAGTGGCTTTATTTTCCTTCAGAATGACCATGAGACTTACTAGGTAATGTGAAGGAATTTTTTCCCCTTATCTTCAAGAGCAAAGAAATCTTCAGATAGAGAATTTCGCGTATGAAGTTGTGGTAGAAGATGGGGAACAGGTCCAGAGGGGGTTTATGGAAGAGGAAAAGGTAAGCGGCTCCAGAGGATAGGAAGATGGCGTGTGTAAATATACCAGCAAAGGGTAAGAAATGGAAGGAAGTTGGTGTTGTTCAAGAGAGAAGAATATTTAGTAGTTTTATGCCAAAGGAAGAAGAGGTAGTGGAGAAGAATACTTCAAAAGAGGTAAACAAGGGAAGGCGAGAGGAAAGGGCTTTGACGGGTTGGTAACTAACAGATGGCAAGCGCGAAGAACCTCATTTGACCGCCAGGCTCCTTCCATTTGCGCGGTGAATAATTTTCCGTCGTTCAAAAAAATCACCCAAGTAGATATAAGATGATCTGAGAGTGTGGGCAGGGGGAAAGCCAACCCTTGAGAACTCCTGATGTAGATGATATCCTGCATGACTCCCCCTGACTCCCAACTCCCGAGTGATTCAATTTCCATTTCATGCCCCCTCAAACAGATCAACCCAGGACAAAGCCTCCAAGCACACTCCAGTCAGTAAACCTCATTACCCATGAAGCTCCATTTTCCTCTCCCCAACAACCTCCATCCTTGGCCCCCGGTCCTCCATCAACCTCTCGACACATCTCACCCTCACCCATCTCCCCTTCGCCCTCCCCTCATTCAACATGCCCTCCAAGCTCTTACACCACTCAATCTTGTGCTCATCATCCCAATCGAGCACGTTCAGCTCGACCTCCAACCGCCTCAACCTCCCCATTTTGCGCAGGCCCTGTTCAATCCACTCGGGCCGCGGCTCGGGGAACCGCGACGTGTTCATCGCTGGGGCCTCAGCATTGTTGTTCAGCGCGCCAAAAGTAGCAGTGGGCTCGAATATCCCACCTCCGTTCAGGATCTTGAGCCGCAGGCCACGGAGGCCCCCGGCCCAGCAGGCGCAGAGCTCGACCCATTCCTTGAGCGCCGGGCCCGTGAAGTCCCGCCCCAGTATCTCCAGCCGCGTGAAGCGCATCTCGTCGCGCTGCCACGCGTTGAGACCCCGCGTGAAGGCCCGCGCGGCCCAGAGTCCGGAGGAGAACCAGTTCACGAAGACGAACTCGTTGGAGCGGAAGGGAATGGTGCGGCATTCGTCGTAGATCTGGCGGGATGTCCGGAGGAGCGCGGAGGGGAGGCCGCAGAGGGGCCGGTAGGGCGACAGGAGCGGTTCTTTACAGCTGGAGGTGGCGTCCGCGGCGGAGGCTGTGGTATCCTTGCGGTTACGATGCTCGGTTTCTGTTCCTTTTCCTCGAACGTTGGGGTCCTCAGTACTTTTGTCTGCCTCAACGAGCTTGAGATGGTACGCACTATACGACGGTGTTGGGTACCATGGGGCCAGCTGGGCGTGCTGAATGGGGTGCGTTGCGTGCACCCAGCCGTATATTTGGAGACGGATTTCGTATGGGAGGTTCAAAAAGGGGGAGTCTTCTGCCGCGACGTTCGCAGCGGTGGGCTGCGTCAAGACTTGTGTGGTCATCGTTTCTGTTGACATACTCAACATCTTGTCCTCTGATATTCCGATTCAGTCTGCTGATGGTAAGAAGCGGGAGGAGATGGTCCCCAGCAAGCCATGCAATTCCTCTCGAGAAACAACGTCAACCAGGGTTAATGGGGGGCCTGAGTAACTCAGTAATATAACGCCGGGCAGTAAGCGATGATCAGAAAGCCCGAGAAAGACACCAGAAAGCTGAGACGTCATCCACGAAACATCAATGAGGGGCGAGAGCAGTGGCTCGTAACGCACGCACAAAGACACGAGTGAAGGAAAAAGCCGAGCAAGACCGCCTCTTGAATATAACTTTCTCCCTCGGCCGCGCATGCCTTACCTCATGTTCACATTGCTCGAAACCCAACCACACCGTATAGGGTGTGCCTACCAAGATCGAGCCACATAACCGGGGGTTGTGTAGGCGGTAAGTAATAAGATCTTTAAATCTCACCAAAGTGCTCCCAATGGCTTATGGTCCGTTGTAAGCCACGGCGCCGACCATTGGTCCCGCGCGCAGCGGATGTGGTGCGTGTACTGGCTGACCGGTCAGCATGGTAAAACGCAAGTAGACATTTGGAGATTGTTTCTCTGGACGAAAGAACCCGTGCTCGGATCAGAAAAGGGGAGAAGCAAACAAAGTTAGAGACCCCCAAGCAGCTGGCCCGTTGGTTGGGGGAAGGACCTTTCCCCGATGAGGAATCGAGGCATAAGCTGACCGCCGACGGAGTGAGATTACACGGGTCCGGAAGTCTACGCGATAGGAGATGGCGTCCGACTTGGGCCTTTGTGCGTCATCCTTCACTTGGTATGAGGTTGGTCGACTAGGAAAGCATCAGCCCTACGCGCCTCGATGTTAGTGGCTCTCAAGAAGCCTCAACGTCGAAAAGGGATGAACCCTTCCGGGTCCCGCCACACCTCGCACGTACACGTGCCGGCAAACCAACCACAGAGGTTCCGATTTGACCCCAGCAGATGACAAAAAGACCCTGCCTGAATGGGAAAGTCTTGGATGATCGGGAGACACGTCTCGAATCGCTCCTATTCCGTGAAATGCGAACAGAATGAAGGGGGAAAAAAGAGAAAAAAAGAGGATCAGTGGCGTCTCAGCCCGATCTGTGCATCGTGGATGGCGCTTGAGCCTTAGCCTGGTAATTCTCCTGGCCAAGACATGTGAGGAGATTGACGATCAGATCGAGGGGATTAGAGAAATAAGGCCGACTATTATAGTACTTCCCCAACCTCTCCCACCGCCAATTTGCGGTAACGCTTGTAGTAAGCTACGCTCTCGCCTTGGTGAATGACAATTAGATGCACCGCTACGCGACGTCAAACCTTTCTTCGTCTGATTTCGAAAGGCTCTCAGTTTACGACAAACCCGTTCCGCTGTCGCGAAGCGGGGCAGCCTTCGCGACAAACTGGGAATTTTGAAACTACACTTTGTTTGTGAGTATTTCATGTACCAGGTTGCAGATCTACTACAGTCGTCGATGCGACCCGTAGCTCTCGCATACCCGAAATTGGCAATGAAGCTCTCTTGACGAGGCATCGCTTTGAACATTCGTCGAACACATAGACACGATGCAGAGTAATCCATGCCTCGTGGACAATTTCGACATTAACTATATCCTCAAGCCTGTCTTGACCAGACTGCATCGCAGTCGCCCGTCGTCCTCCTCTCCGTTGTTGTCCCTCCAGCCCTGAGAACACGTGGGAAATCCAGGATCGTTGCGCCTGCCATCATTCCATTCGCATGACATTTTGACACTAAAGAAATATAAACGTCTCACTCTCTCAGGCCCTTCTGTCATGCTGCGCCTACAATAAAGTTGAAAGCCCCTGAACAACTAGACGCCTTGAGGCTTCAGAAATAACACACAAGCGAAGCCCTTCTATAAGCCAAGTTCACTTTCCCAGCCATTCGTCAAGGAGGAAGGAGGGGATCCCCACATATACAAGTGGAAAGCAAGCGCAAAAAGTCAGGCCCTTTCGCTTCGTTAACGCCCCCAAAAAACTGCAGAGCAAAAATGCAAGCAAAGCCGCCCTGAGGACAGCAGGGGTATCAAGCTTTCTCTCGCGAAAAAGGTGGAAAGGGGGCGGTTTCTTCGCCGGAAGATTATGCGTATTGCAATGGTTAACAAGGCAATTTGATAAAACATGATTGCCATCATCACGGAGGAGCGGGAAAGCGTCCGACAGTTGCCCGACAAAGCTTAGGCGAATTCACCGCCTCCATTACTCATGACCATCTGGCCAACGCGCTGGACTAGCTCCTTTGTTTCTCTGGCAATCTCGAAGGCGATGGGCGGCAGCGTTTGCGTCCACATACGCCACTCGCGGTCGTTCCTGCCGCTAGCCCCAACGTCTTGGCCGCGGTCGATGTCCATACCGCGCTCAGTGGCCTCGAGAAGTCTTTCGCGGCAGGCAGCCAGGCGAGAGATCATGGCGCCGTTGCCAGATGCCTCCGTCTCAGAGATAACCTTGCCGACAACTTCGTTGATGCCGTTAATCTCGGATGTGATTTGGTCGATAGACGCGTCGCTTCGGATGGAGCCGACGAGGTTCTGAATGTTCTGGACCAAGCTAGCAGTCTGGTCCTCGAGGTAGATCTTGAGCTCCTCGGCCTGGTTGTCCTGACGCATGCCGTAGCCATTCTCGGGGCCATTTCTGCTCATGTCCATGTTGGAGCCCATGCCATTCATACCGTTCATACCATTGGGGCCTCGATCGTAGGTGTCTGCAGAATGACGAGGGGAGTTGATCGGGCTGTAGGCCGAGGAGTCCATGCTGGCTCGGCCGCCGAGTCCCTGGAACGGTGGCGGCGGAGCCTGTCCCAGCGGTAACGGCGCAGGAACGGAATCCTGGATCATCGAGTCCTGTCTCGAAGCTGTCCTCGGGGAGAAAAAGCCGGTGGAGTCGACCGGAGTAACCGTGCCATCGTCATCATCTTCAAGCTCACCATCGGGAGTTGTTCGGATCTTGACGGCGCGGAGGAGATCGACAATGGCCGCAACGAGATGGGAGGAAGCCGCATCGAGCAGCGATACTGGTGACATGCCGGCTGCAGCGGCAAAGTTCTTGGACGACGTGATGAGGTTGTTGGCGGATGAAGAGATCTTGCCCTTGAGCTTCGATCGTTGTTGCATGAGGTCCTCGTTGGTTTGGGCTGCCTCGTCGATATCCTTAGTAATACGGCGCACGCTGACAACGACTTGCTTCATAGCGTCAACGACTTTGTCAGGGTCCTCCGAACGAGCTCGCTGGAGAAGCTCATCAATAGCAATCTGGAACTTGGTAACGTGGACGTCCTTTACTGCTCCGCTCGGAGCCATGAAGCCCTTCTCGCGCACAAATTTGGCCGCGTCCTGCTCAACGTTCAATCCGAGAGAGGCGGCTCGCATGTCGCGAAGCTGCGTTTTGGTACGCGCGAAGCGGTTGCGCCACTCGCGGACCTCGCCCTCGAGTTGGTCGATCGTCTTCTCCAGCTCTTCTTGTTTCTGCCATGAAGAACCGCTTTGCTGCGACAGCAATTTCATTTCACGTAGGAACTCGCGAGCTTCGCGCCGGGCTTCTTCCGTAACCTGTTGCTGTTCCTGTAGGGCTCTCCGCAACTGCTCATTCTCTCGTCGCAGTTCTTGATCTGCGTTACCCGAGTTAACAGTTGCGGCTGCCATGTTTAATTGCCGTGCGTCTTCCACCTGCTCTCTGAGTTGGCGTGTTTCGTTGGCGTGCTCATCTCTCATGCGTTCCAGCTCTTCTTTTAAATTTTCGTTCAGGTCTTGCGCCTCTGCAAGCTTGTTCTCAAGGCTGAGTCGGAGATCGGTGAACTCCTTCTTCTCCATATTCACGGCCGTCGATCGTGATCTCTCGTCGTCCAGGATGCTGTTCATTTCGTCGTCCTTTTTCTTCATGACGTCTTCCATGGCATCAAGCTTTTCCCGAAGCTCGCGCACCTGAGATTGGTACTCGTCCAATAGCTTCTTGTCGGCCTGTAGGGCTGTTAATGTCTCCACTTGATACGAGGTTAAGTTGGGTAATGATCACCTCTGACGCTACCGCGCTTTGCTCCGTAGCCTGGCTCCTCTTACTCGTGCGGTTTCTTGCCGTGCGTTCCAGTCCAAAAGCCTCGTCGCCATCCTCGTTCGCACTTCCGTCGTCGTCTTCTTCCACCATTGTACTCTTATTTGGCACGATCGTGTTACTCTGGAACTGTTTTTGCTGTGGACGGTTGTACTCGCCACCAGGATGCAAACCAGGCGAGGGCGGAACGCCGTAAGGATCGAGCGGCGGTGGCCCCCCTCTCATTGAGCTGGCGTCGGAGGGCCGCCTCGCCCGACTTTGGCTTCGGCTTTGACTCCTGGGCGGGTAGCCGTTGCTGCCATTCACGGTCGCCTGTGAGCGGACCGATACGGGGCTACCCACTCTGGGGATATCTCCAGCAGCGAAGCGGGGAAACCTTCTCTCCAACTCGCAGAAGACGTCGGTTGCGAGATCGCGGAATCGAGGAGGGCCGAGGGAAGACAGTTTTTGTCTCGCCTGGTTGCGTTTCGGGTGGAAGTTGGACTCGGGCATCAGGTAAGGCGGCGTCTGTGGTGCACCAGGACCCGTGGGTCTGCGAGCGAGAGATTGCCTTCGCACCAGCTCATCGTAAACATCGGTACTGAGTTCAAGAAACTGAACAGAGGACAGCCGCAGCAGCTTGTCGCGGGCCTTGTTAGGAGGAGTGGGCCGGCCTCCTTGTCCGCCATTGAGAAAATTCTTCAACGCAACGTAGTGCTCGCCTAGAATGCCTTCGGCATCTTCGCGGATACTCCTTCCACTTTCACTTCTCGCGTACATGTTGGTGCCGCTGCTGGAGCGGCCGACGGACGGCGGCGGTGAGGGACCGCCAGCGCTTCGCGGACCGGGAGGAAACGCGCCATTCATGGTCCCGTTGGAGCCTCCGGAATTGGGGGGAGAGACAATGTTGCCGCGGTTGTTTACATACGGGTCTTCGTTGATGGGTTGGTATTTGCCAACGGACCACTCGCTTCCGCCTAGAGAGACAGGTGAGAGAGGCGCATTGCGGCCATTCATGATACTACCCCGAGGTGTTTTGTAAGAGAATCGGGTCGCGTGGGGAGCGAGCGGTAGTCGAAGAAAGACGGTGCAGCGAACAAAGGGAGCGTTCAACTCGAATGTCGGGGTTCTTTCAGGTGCACGTAGATCGGAGGTCGCACAATGCCCTTTTCCCTTCCTCTTTCTGCAGCACTATTTCCCGATGGAATTCTAATCCAATCAGGCGTACGCTCGTTTCCAAAACCGCTTGTCAAACTCAAAGGCCAGCTGCCAACCTAAATACGTATTGTCGCAGAACTTTTTTTTCCCTTTCCTTCGCCCTTTCGGATCAACGTTGTGTGTGTCTAAAGTGGGAAGGCCAGTCGTGGATGTCGGGATGGAACGGAATGCGTTGAATATGTGCACGTCTCTGATTCTCGTCGCGGGTGGGTGAAAGTAAACGAGCGGGAAGGCTTCTCAGAGTAGCCTGTTGATGCGACACGGCATGACAGGGCGCGGGGAGTATGTCGGATGTCGTGTCGAAAGGAAATAATTGGGCGAATGCAGAGAAAAAAACGAATGCCGCAGAAAAAGAAGAAGCGTGGGACGAGATGCTATGCTGCGGTCAAGGACTAGCGTTGCACACTGTATGCGGTCGACGTAGTGGATGTAGTAGTATCGGTAAAGTAGCAACCAGCATTTAGCATGGGCAGAGCACAAATGTACAGACGACGACGACGACGACAACGACGTCGACGGAGCAGCGAAGCCAGCAGCGCGAACAACAGCAGAATCCGCGACGAGGTGGTGAGGCATGAAACGTCAAGGTGGCCGGCCGGGATACCACGACCAATGGCAGTAGCGAACGGCACACTTCTAGGGTAAAAAAAGGGGGGTGGACCGTCGAGTCCAGCGGGCTGTTGGGAGATCTGGGCCGCTACCTTAAGCTACCTACCTACTGGATACCTTGGAAAAAAGAGTGCTGTATCCGTACCAGGAAGTGGTGTGGTGTGTGCGCTGTAAGGTACGCACCGATTTCCAACCTGGAATGATGAAAGACGGGGAGGCTGCTCTGGACTGTGAGTACCTTACCTACACTAAGAGACTGGCTAATTAGCGAATCACCGGCGGTAGATGGACAGGGGACGGGGGGGAAGGGGCGTGATATTGGAGAGGAAAAGGGAAGGAGAAGTGGAAGGGGGGTGGAGAGGGGAAATGAAGACTGGAGACGCCGACCGCTGTAGCGTCTTGTACCTGAGATGCCGTAAGACACGCGACGTGTGCTATGGAATGCAACGACGGTACATGTCATTTACCCGTCGTCTTTGGAACCCCGCCACGATTGTGCGCTGATCGTCTCTTTTGGGTGCGCTCCGGGGACAAATCGAGGAGAAAGTGAGCAAATGCCCATGTTATTAAGGGCTTGATCATAGCGATGGCCTCTCACTGCCACTCTCCTCCCACTTTTTTTTTTTTTTTTTTATGCGACATGAATAGGTACTCACCTCTCGGATTTCCGAAGGCTGCCTGAGAATATGAAGGTATACGGAAAGAGGGACAAGACACTTAATCGACAGTGCGAGACGTGGCTGTTTGTTGTTGCCTCAAGGGGAAGGAGGAGTTGGGCGTCATCGTGTTCAGTGAAAGCTATCTGCCGTTACACTGGCGAGCGGCTCTCACAAAGGCAGAGATCGGGCAAAACAAGCTAGGTCGAGTGGGGTTCCGGAAGAGAGATGGAAGCCTGTCGCGACGTGGATGGCAAATGGACGCCGAAGAGTCTCGTGAATAATTTCCATATCCTATCTTTCTTGAAATGTACATCGAGACCCTCGTCCAGCTGAGAGTATCTGCACCTACCTTATGCACCTATCTTCCTCACTATCCGCATGGACCTAAGTATTCGTACTGAACCCGGACAACGAAGGGACCGAAACATGTCGAGGCAACCTGCGAGACATGACGCGACATGGCAGGTCAAGACATGTTGAACTTCTGATCCTGAAGAAAGGGACCTGCGTGCTGACGATCCAATGCCGATGCCGCTCTGTCTGTGCTTTCCAGGTTCCCAGAGTTGGCCGTATTCGATTTGAAATGGACTTCTCTGCAACAACTGCGCGGTCATTTGAAAGTCGTGAATGATTCGTGGGTTAAGGCAAGCAATACACACACGCAGCGGCAAGGAACTAGCGCCAGAGTGTGTTACTTCTCCTGCCGCCCTCCTAAGATGACCGTTCTTGACTGTCTCCCAGTGATTGTCCAATGGTTCGGTCCAATTCGACGTTATAAGGAAGCTCGGAGCAGCGCGTATTCCATTTGCTTGTCCCTTTCTGCCTGTGTCTCACTCACCTCGACAACTCAAATGCGTCTTTCCATTGGATCCTTTCCCTCCTACACTGACGTCGTTCATTCGGTCTTTCTAGCCATCGTTCATCCATCCGTCCACCAATCCGCTGCACACACCTCTCTTTTTAAGAACCTTCTCATGCATCCTCCCATCCACATTCCCAGACCATGTCAGGTCAGCCGCTACCAGACTCTAATCCCTGATGCAATAACTTTCCATGCCCGTGATGGCGTGGCCTTTCCACAAGCCATTGGTCCATCTCACTGGCGCGCGCTAGGAACAACATTCAAGAGTGGATTATTGCAACCACGCTCAGGGCCCGGCCTGTCATCGACGGTGGCAGTGTCTGTGGGAGAATGAAATTCGGAAGACATGGACATGCATGGATGAAAGCCATGGGCCACGCCTTCGACAGGGGCCACAGGCATACCTATCCGGCCGTGCCTGGCCTTAACCTGCTGGTCAGTTGCATCAAACATGGATGCCTTTTAAGCATGGTGGAGATCGATTCTCCCAGCGTCCCTGCGCAAAGGGGCCCGGAAGTCAAACACTCCAGTCAGCCCAGAGAGGCTTCGGCTTTTGCCTTTGCAGTCTTCTAGCCGTGACAGCCTGTCAATCTCAACATTTCTTGTCGTCCGTCTTGTGATTGCCTTGGCCGCCCTATGCGGGTGAACGGTCCTGATAGGCCCAGACTCTTGGCTCTGTGGGTTTCGCTGACATCGCTGACACAGAGCCTAACCGTTTTGCAGACATTCATAAGAGCAACTGGGAAATCGGCCTGGACGGAAGACATAAATATCCTTCCCAAATGGGTTATCCCATGCTCAGTCCCGTCCGGCCGCTATTGTTGTTGGCAACAAAACGATACCCACGGCCGGCTCTGTCCAGACAACCGATTCGCAACCCTCGTCAGCCCGTGACAACCCATGCACCGTATTATTGCTCCTAAAATTGCGCCTCATCTGGCCCGCCCTGCCTTTTCTGCATTCGTTCTCGCAGGGGCTCTGTCATCAGAGTCTCGACTCTTCTAGCCCTCCCCGGGTCACCGAGCAGGATCCGTTGCTCGAAATCCAGATCCCCAGCCTGACAAGCTGTCTCAAAGGCCTCCGCCAACGTCCCTAGCGCGTACGAACGGTCTACTCGCCTCGAGTTTCGACATTCTCCCCACGACCACTCTGTCATCAGTGCTTCCTCTTCGCACACGGGAAAATGTCCAGCAAACCCCTGATTCGCGTGTCGCTGGGGTCTGTGTTGTTTTCTGACCGATTATCCCCCATCCCGAGCCGGAACCCCTGGGCAGCGAAGACCAGGCCACGAGGTGAGGCTCCTAGATGACATGTGACATGGCAAGCCAGCTCCAGACCGCAGAACCCCTCCCCGTCGTCCAAATCGCCCACCCTGAGACGGTAACGAAGCTTGGCCATGGCCAGCGCATATTCGATGGAAGTCCAGTAGGAAGGGTGGCCTTGAAGCCACACAAAAGAAAACGCGGATATTGTACGATCATACGCGGGACTGTGTTCATCATGGAAATCCCCACACCTTCAAAAAGTACCCAGGATGCTCCGGTTCATCCGCCTGCAATTTGCAGAGGCCGTATAACCCGCTCGACGGGAAGCACGGCGCAGCGATCTGGTTGGTATTCAGTACGCAGAACGTTTATAGCCGGCGGAGGCTACATCACACACTGCGAACTAAAGTCGTTCCTACGCTGTTGCTGCAATCACGATAAACCCTACCGTATGGGCAGGTTTCCACTTCTGCCTCATTCCCTCAGTCACGCCTCGACTATCGATAACGATTGGCAAGCAACCAGCTCGGCCATGATGTTAAACGGGTAGGCCGCAGCAACAGAGCCGCTTCCATTCTGTTGTACCAACGCCAACGTAATCTCGCTGTGTCAGGGCTGTGCCCCCTTCTGCTTTTTTCTTTTTTTTCTTTTTTTCTTGGGGGGGGGGGGGGTGCCAATTACGAAAAGGTCTGACCAGGCACACGCACGCACCAAGCCTTTTCGTGAAACCGGCCTCGACTTGGGCTGGCTTCGAAACACGGCCGTCAGTAGTTTAGGGGTTACGGCCACAACATTGCGGGTTCAGACAAGTAAAAGCACAACAGGAAACGAACTCAAGCCACGTTCGGGCCGCAATGGCATACTTCGCGAAACACTGCGCGTTTTTCCTTAACGATTGCGAATTATGGTTATCATCCTACGTAGCTCATGTACTAACGAACTCTCCTTCAGTGACGCCCGCTGTATTTCGGTTCCTCCGCCATGAGTCGCGCAAACAGGTCCGCCTTGGAGACTTTTGGGACGTTGTGCGACTCTCACTTGCATTTTCTCCCAATAGTCCGCGAGCCTTGTGATCCAAGAGGGGGGGGGGGTGGTATCCTTTACCACTCCTTGCCTCGTCTGCATGAAAATATTCGTCTGATGAGGCCCTTCCCTTCGTCGCAGGACCGGAGGGTTTAAGTATATCTCTAGACCATGTGCTGCATCGTTCCCCGGCCAATGCTCCTCTCACTCACCCTGCGTCAATCCGGATTGTGATGCGAAGCAAGTCCGGGGGGCCTATTGCAATTTGCCGGAAACCGTACGCCGGAAACTGGCAAATGTCGGTATGATCCTCACAACAGGGGTTCTTCCTTGGTCCGGAACCATCCGTGATCTGCGATAACCCTCGGCCGGCGGACAGCACGGCGCTCCGATCAGCCGTCCGTTCCGTTTCGTTTGTCGTCGACGCGCTTCTTGCAATGCCTTGCTTTGAAGAGATGGGAAGCGACCTCTAACGTATTCCCCTTAATATTTTATTATTTCTTTTGGAAGGTCTGCCGTGTTTCTTTCCTCACGGGCCTTCAAAACCACGCCAATGTCCAGACAGCCGGCAGATGTGGCCACCTGTCCTGCCACTCGGCAAGGATCTCGGGCACCTTCTCGTCGAAACTGGCCCTGGCCGACGCGCTGCCCATGTCGAAGGCCTCGGTGCCGACGACCTCCCTCTCCTTCTTGGCCGCCTCGTTCAGATGGTTGGCGAGGTCAAGGATAGCTTTGCCACCGACGCTGGCCTCCTCGTGATTGTCCTTAATGTCGACGTTGATGACGTGGACGGGGCGGTTGAGGGGGCTGCCGCGGTTCATGAGGTCGTCAATGACGGCGTCCCAGCAGCGCTCCTCGCAGGTGATGACGATGTCGACGACGCCACCCTCCACGCCCGCGCTGCCGCGGTCGTCGGCGTGCTGCAGCCGCGGCATGCCGACCTGCCAGTCCTGCCAGCGCTCCGGGCCCCATTTGACGTGCCGGTTGCGGTCGACCATGTTGAGCACGCCGTTGAGCCGGTACAGGCGCGGGTCCTTGGATTCGAGCTCCTTGAAGATGGAGTCGTAGGACGTCTTGTTGAAGTGGTACACGTTAGGCTGCGTGATGGAGGGGCCCGGCAGGCGGACGAGGGAGCCGGTGCCGAAGGAGATTACAGGGTAGTTTGCGTTTGCGAGGCGGAGGTGGGAGACCATTGATCTTAAAACCAAGGGAATCGGTTAGCAATCGTGTCTTATTTTGGTGCTGGTTGAGTTTCAATGGTAACTATGCGCACCTGTTCTGATTGCTTGCGCAGACAGTGCAGAACTTCAGCTTGAACTCATCTGAGTTCGAAGGCGCATTGGCGTCGCCGTTGGTGTTGGCTGATAAGGATGGCGCGGCCGCGGCCTGCGCAGCTCCGTTTGCGACCTCCATTGTTGATCGATGGTTGGTATTCGCGATGTTGAAGACTGGACGTCACGAGGTGGGGCGCGATGATGGATCCCGCTTACACGAGTGGGTAAGGTGTGGCGGTGATAACGGAAAGAGACAATCAGTAGGGACAGGAAGAGCAAAGAGCGAGAAATAACTCAAGTTAAAAAATCGAGTGGGTCGTGTCGTGTCGTAGCCGTCGTCGAACGAAGATTTTCCTGCTCTGCGCCTTGAATTAGCCAAAAATTTCAGACACTTTTTAAAAGTTATTTATTCAGGATCAATTGAGCGCAATTTTCAGATTTTTGCGTATACGGTAAGGTTGTGTCAACATGGGGGTTTAGACAGCTCCAATAAATAAAGACTCATCACGGAAAGCTCGAGGATCGCTGGTTTTTTTTTTTTTTTTTTTGCCTTACCTTTCAGATGGTTTGTGTGCGCGCGCGTCAAGACCGACGCGGGCTGCTGCTAGTGCTTGTGTCCTTCTTTCCACCCAAGTTTGAGTTCAAAGATCTATCTGAATACCAAAGACCGGAATGTTGGGGCGCTGTTCAGAGCTCCGTGTCCTGACGATGGATGCTTTGTTTTGGAGGAGAGAAAGCTCTGTGAGTGTCAATGACGTTCGGCGGTTGATGTAAGGTAGCTGGCTTTCGGCGGAAAGTCGGGCCTGAAAAAAAAAACAGGCTAATGCGGTTTGGCCTGAGGTTCAAAATATCTTGACTCACGTGGTCTGAGAAGTACATCACCCTGATTGGCTATTAGGTGCTCGCAGATCCTGAAACAAACGATGCTCAAGGGCACCTTTCATTGTAGTGCAGTTGTGCTCAATGTGCCAGAAATAGATTCAGACCAACAGAAATTGAGGTGACTGGCAATGTCCGGATGGCGTTTAGTTGAGAGCAGCAAGTCAGCCAAAACAGATGAGACCGCCCTACTGTCAAAGACCGGACCGTTGTTTGGGGGAAAGCTGCAGGTGGTAGAGCGAACGTTTGTGCATGGAAATAAATGCATCAAGGAAAAAGACCCTGATGGTATTGTCCTGGAAAGATTCATGGCCAAATGGGCTAGACCTCTGCGGGGGCTTGCATTTGATCCATCAATGGTCTGTGATTCCACCGTGTGCTGCCACAGGTGCTGCGCTGCGCTGCGTTCTGCAGACGGCCTAGGGCGGTCCAATGAGATATCTTTTCTTCAGACGCATATCGTTGTCTCCCGTGGTCCGTGGATCGTCTGCTCTGATACGGCCGTGGAGCAAGTCTATAATAGTCTCTAGTCTCTTGCGGCAGTCCGGGGAGAGGCGACGGCAGAAACAATGAGTTACGGCCCTCGTAACCTCTTCCCGCCCTTCTCTGACCCTACCGGCTCCAATATGACGCTGGAGACTCCGGTGATCGCTGTTCTGTACGTGGCTTTCTACTGCGTATGCTGTCGACTTTTACTGAGTACCGCGCCCAGAGCCGCAGCCTCAGGGAGATGCGGGAGGCGACCGATCAGCGTTGGAGTTTCACCACGGGCCATTTTCCGCCTTGGGGGAAATCGGAGGGCACCAGTGTAATTTGCTACGCAAGATGCAGAGTCCATCCAAGATCCATCGGTTTATGGGCTGCCCCACGGATGGGCACTGATGCCACTGAGATGCAGCTAGCGGGATAGCGTTCTGCTAACCAGCAGATGGTTGTTTGTGCTTCAGGCTATCCGTCGAGAGAGTCGAGCATTGAGCAGCACTTTGAATAACTGGGATCGTGGAGTTGCAGTCCAGCTACATTGTCATGTTTGAGAGAAGACGGTGTGACAACAGCTTGCGCGGGGGCGGCCAGGCCGTCAGAGGTGTCGGTCTCTCAATGCATCTCTGATCTGACACTTTTCGCCTCTAGCACTCAGTCCTGGTTCTGACCTGTGGTTTGGACAAAGACAGCGGCGTCCAGACTGGCCTCAGCTTTTGCAGACGTCAATGGATACCGACGACTGGAGACCTTCGTGATTTGCGCCAGGGGGGTCCTCGCTAATCAGCTGTGGGCCGACCACTGTCTGACCTCGGTGCGACCTGAACGGGAATCTGCGCCGGCCGGCGCTGGAGTTATCAATCATCGGTTAAATGATGACAGCCCGGGTGGACCAAGAATAGCACTGGAAGCCGCCGCCGCCCTGTGTGTTCTCGACAAAAATGATTCAAATCCAAGCAAAAAAATTCAGGACTTGGCCATATGTCGTTCAGAACAAGCGATAACTATAGTGATCCCCTTCTTAGTTGCTGTCTTTCGTCCCGTGTTGGCTTGAAGACTGACGCGGTCTGCAACATGGATCGGCTGGGCCGCTGACTGCGACTTGAGTTTTCAAGCTGAACGAATGTACGAGGAACTTCTAGTGTTTGTAAGAGAAGGATGCGTAGGCGACGCGCGGGCGTCCGTCACGGTGTCAGGTACGCCGTATGAAAGACACAAAAAAGAAAACCCCCCCGTTTGAACAGGATGGACGAGTCGATTGGCTGTCCCGATGAGGGTGCGACACATGGCTTGTGGGAGGAACTTGGAGGGCTGAGTTTGGGCAACTCGAGGATGGCAGGTACAAAGACTATGAGGTCGAGCCAGTCTCCAGAGAACTCCGGGCTGGGAATACATGGATAACAATGCTGAAGGGATTCATTCCCTTGAAATGCAGGCGGGACCGATGTAAGGGGGGACGAGCTGCTATACTGGCGATTTGGACTGATGAAGCGCGTAATTAACAGGTACGTACCACACATCAAGTAGCAGGCAAACTCGGGGGTATTGCCTAGTAATGGTAAAAATGGGCAGAGTCCCCATCACGAATTAACTAGAAAAAGTCAGAAGGTGAAGCGCAGAAAGAAAGCGGACCTCGTCTCTTGCACGAAGTAGAGGTAGTCGAATGGGGTGTCTTGGCTGGCTGTTGCAGCTGCAACAGGTCGAGCGAGGAACATGATGTCCTTGTCGTGGCTCCAGGTGCGGCGGCGTATTCGCATATACGTACGAAGTCACAGACTGGGGCTCCCAGGGTTGGACATGCGAGCTTCCTTGCAGTGCTGCACAGCATCTGGAGCTGGGCACGGTATTCCTGCTATGTCTCCAGATATTGTTACCCACGAGCAAGACGGAGGATATGCCCTTCCTGTTCAGATCTGACTACCTTACCTGAGGGGAGACTCGAGAGGTAGGAGGTACATGTCTTTGTTACAGTTGACGCAAGTACACAAATCGAGTCGAGGTGAGGTACCTTGGGTGAGGTAGTTCGTACTCCCAAAATTCCCGCTCACGCACCTCAGCTTAAGGTGAGGTAAGCCAACATAGGTGAGTAGGTAGGGTGCCTCAAAGGTAGAGTCTGTTCTGATGAGGGGAAGGGCGGTCTCTGAGCCGCTTGACGATGTTTCTGGCTGAAAGAAAGTCAGTTCGACTGCTGGCGGGGGCTGTTTTCTATTGCTGTTGCTGCTGTAGCCGTTGTCCAAGCAGCCCAACTGTCTCTACCTACCTACACGTACCTTAGGTACCTTAACCCAAGGTGCCTACCTTACTTCTACCCATGTTCCCACCCCTCATTGCCCTTTCAGAACCCGTCTAGGCGGACTTCCCATCACCCACCCACCTGAGGTACCTCACCTAAGGTACGGTAGGGTAAGCGAAAGACCTCTCCGTCCCCTGTTGCCCTCCACTCGAGGTGCCTGTCTGCCACCCGCTCCTCCCCTCCTTCTTGCCTGTCTTCTTTCCAACAGCTCCCAAGATATACTACTCCAACAACATCTACAGGCCACAGCCAGTAGGATCACTGCGCGACGCGCTTAGAAGCATCAAGGTGCAGTCTAGACTGTCCAGTGCGTCTGGTAGTCAAGTGTCTGTTCGTTTGTCCTCGCCCGTGTGCCTGTTCCCGTTCCTGGCTTCCCAGGCAAAGTACGTGTACTTTGGCAGAGGTAGCGCCTGCATAAGGTAGGTAAGTTCCCGCCTGCTGCGATCGAATGTTTTCAGGTAGGAACTGTAAGTCACTTTCCCCTCCTTCCTTCCCTCCTTCCTCCCTTCGTCCCTTCCTCCCTTCCTCCCTCCCACGGCTGCGCTCTAGGCCCTCTTTTGGCGGAAGTGCCCTATTGCAGGCCAAGGTACCACATCCCAAGTACTGGTACTTTTTGGGGGCCGATACCTGAGGTGGTCCAGTCCTGTTGGTCTGCGCTGCGTCCGTCTGGTGCGAACAGGCATTGCCGTTCTGGGTACCTTTTACCTCCCACTTCTCTGCCCGCGAACAACGCACCGCAACACCAGAAACGCACCACCAACAACGAGCCGCTGGCCAAGCACCACCGAACTGCACCGCACCGCACCGCTTCGCACCGCAGAGGTTGAGGCAGAGGCAGAGTGAGGCAGCGCCGGCGATCTGGACCTGAACCTAAACGGACTATTCACAACCTCACCTCCTACTCTCCTCCTCTTCCTGCTTCTGCTCCTGCTTCTTCATCCTCTTCTTCTGTTCTTGCCATCGTCCTTCCTCCCATCTCACCATCATATTCTTCTACCTTACCCTTTCTTCTTCGACCCGCCTCTTGGCGCACGTCGAGCGACCCCGCGACCTGAATTAATCGGCCACCTCGACTGCCTTTAAGTTCCTGACGCTCCTTTTACGATTTCAACCTCAGCGTCGCGTGCGACGACTTTCGTTTTGCGACGCCAATCGAGCAGCCTTCTTGCTGCGACCGCTTGACTTCTTTCCGCAACCCCTGTTTGTCCTCACCCGTTCGATTCACGACACCCTTGGGCCCCCCGGTAGCCCAACCAACTACTTGACGGTCCAGTGCCGCACGACTTCACGATAATACCAGCGCAAGCCGGCTTCTTTGGCTAAACCATTGACTCCTGCCAATCATTGTCCCTCGCAATTCTCGCGACAAGCCCTGTCGACTGTTCTACTAGGCACCTGCTGCCTTGGTGGCACACGACGCCCCGGGATCCGCGAATCGGGTGCCCGTCATCCTTTTGCTGGCTCCCCAACGACTGCGATATTCTCAGGATGACAACGCTCCTGTCCCAAACCTCCTCGCCCGCGACATCCCCACCTGCAGCAGCCTCTCCCTCCACAAACCCGAATCACCCCTCACTCCCGCCGCTAATAACCTCACCTCCAAGCCGACGCTCGACAGCCCCGAGACCAATGTCGCACGCTTCCAAGAATCGACTGTCGCAATACTCGACGGGCTCTATCCCGTCGCGTTCGCGACCCCCTTCGCACATATTTCCCATGTTTCCCTCGAGCCTCACCTATACCTTAGTGCGGGATTTCGCCTATCCCATCATGCACCCCATGCACTACGGGCCCCCGCCGGAGCCTTCGCATCCTGCTTCGGGCCTCAGTACTCCCCTCAGCGAGTCGCGCCGCCTTTCCGACCCTCCTGCCATCTGGGAGACCAAGATGAGCTGGGATACCGGCTCATGGGGACCCGATGGCTTTGGAAGACACCACGACCTTCCTTCTGTTCAATTCGCCGACGGCCCGCCCTGGAGTGAGGATGAGGATCTGGCTAGCCCGGTTGTGAGCTCGCGACACCGTAAGCACAAATCGTCTTCCGCAGCTTTGGGAACCGGCAGAACAAGGGCTCGCGACGAAGGCGATATCTTGCATGCGGCGCAATATGAAAGAGAACGCGGCTATTACGTCGACACTAGCGGTGACGGCAGCGAAAGATATTATCTGAACCAAGGAGGGGAAGCGAATGGGCCAGGTGGGGAGTATGTCACCTATCCGCCCGACGATGCGAGACATTCAAGCCACGCATACCAGTTGGGCGACCTGCCCCCACGGCAATATGCTGAACACGAATTTTCTGACGCTTCGAGCTCTGCGTCGTCTCCCGGCTTCCGCGATGAAGACCAGTCCCGGTACTCGCGGGACTATCAATTCACCATCACGTCGCCTGATGAGGAGATGCACGGGAAGGCTGTCGCCCTCTTTGACTTTGAGAGAGAAAACGAGAATGAGTTGCCCTTGGTGGAGGGCCAGATTATTTGGGTCTCGTATCGACACGGCCAAGGCTGGCTCGTGGCCGAGGATCCCAAAACTCAAGAGAGCGGGCTAGTGCCGGAGGAATATGTTCGTTTACTACGGGATATTGAAGGCGGTATGAACAGTCTTACTGGAAACCTGGGTGAGGGCTCAACTTCACCGAATGATGTGGGCACACCTACACAAGCCGAGCATCTCACCTACGGTCACACCCCGACAGGAAGTCAATCCTCTAACGGTTACCATCAACCTGTAGTGTCAACCTTTTCCACCTCGAGCAAAGACCTGGACCCTTACCCGACACAACAGCTGGGAATCCAAGCCGGTCAACCCCCACCGCAGGTGGTCCATTACCACGGTCAAAGAGGCGGCAGCCAGGCAAACACACCCACTCTCGCCTCGCATCACGACATCGGAAACATGCGCCGGGGCAGCCAAGACACAATCGCAAAGAAGAGTGACTCTCAGAGCGTCCCCTTGACGGAGGCGACAAGTGACGAAAATTCGGTGGATCGATCAAGCACACCGAAGGCCAAGACACCCAGCGAGAAACCCGCAGATCCGGATGCCATGGACACCGAGCAGTGACGTTCGAAAACACAGATGACGCCGTAGCGAACTCGGAGGTTATGAAACGAGTTCTTATTTGACAGGTTTTCGCCCTCGAAGAACCAGTCATGAATCATGTACTATGAGGGACGTCAGGGAGGAGCGTTTCTGATTTCGATTTGATGATCAAGAGGCGTATAGTAGTATTTCAGGAGACATAAAGAGAGAAGCCCCTGGTCGGTCGCTTTCACCATGTTACTTGGATGACAAGAGAGCATGGGAAAAAGGAAACTGGAAGATGCATCTGGGTTCAATACGAAGGTATGGATGCCAGCGCTCGAATACCCGACTCGAGTTGCCGGTTGAATGAGAAGAAGTGCTTTAGTTAGGCCATCAGCAACCGAAGCTATTTGCTGTATATAATATATCGGGAGCCCACAATCGCCTTATACGAGGACTACACAGCGTTTTCCTGGCCAGGTACTTCTGTGGAAAGTTTAGACTAGACAGTGACCGGACCTAAGCAACAACATGGGCTCACCGCGGCAACACTGGAACCAGATGTCCGCCCCGAGATCCTGCGGGCGCGTTCTCAGCTCTGCCTAGCAATTCAACCCCGTTTTTGCCTGCCTGACCACCGAGATCGTACCTTACCGCGCGGTAATCACATAGCGATTCGGCCGGGATCGGGGAACCGGCTGTGCTTCACGTGACCTGTACGTCATCCATTGGCGTGAGCTTTTGCGGGATGCCCGGTTTTCTTTTTTTGGGGGGGTGGCCGGGGGAGCTCCCTCTGTCTCACGAGTCGGAGCATACCTCAGCACAATCTTTTTCCCCCCATCCACTCGACAGCCTCTCAATTGACTTGCTCGGTCTCGAATATCGCCAATTGAATCCTCAAAATGTTCGCCAGATCAGCTCTCAGGGCTGCGCAGCCCCTCAAGATGGTTAGTGTTGCACGTCATATCCAGCTTGATCTTTCCCCCCACGCCCGAACGGATGGGACGCATCCCTGGTCGGCATCAATATGATCATACGATGCGCCCCCTAGCAACCCCAGTTCCTACCAATGCGCTCGCTAGAGAGCAAGAGCACGAGAATTAGTGAAAGGGAAGAAAGAGAAACAAAGCTAACCGCATGCCTCCCGTAAACCAGCAAGCCCGCCGCTACGCGACCGAACCCGCAAAGACCTCCTCCAATACGGCCCTCTACGCCGGCGCGGCCGCCGCAGTCGCCGGCGGAGCGTACTACTTCCTTTCGGGCTCCTCCAACTCCGCGGCGGCCGTACAAAAGGCCGAGGCCGCCGTCGGCATCGCGCCCAAGAAGGCCCTGACGGGCGGCGACCAGGGCTTCGTCTCGCTCAAGCTCGAGGCAGTCGAGAACGTCAACCACAACACCAAGAAGTTCCGCTTCAAGCTGCCCGAGGACGACATGGTCTCCGGCCTGCACGTCGCCAGCGCGGTCCTGACCAAGTACAAGGGCCCCGAGGACGAGAAGGCCACCCTGAGACCTTACACGCCCATTTCTGACGAGGGTAGGTCCCCCCCCCCCCCCCGCGCGGGCAAACTCGATGTAGAGAGAGATGAGGAGAGGAGAGGAGAGGAGAGTTGTCGTCTGTAACATTATGTGCTAAGGACCCAAAAACATAAACAGATGCCAAGGGCTACGTCGACCTTCTTGTCAAGAAGTACCCAAACGGCCCAATGTCGACGCACATACACGAGATGACGCCCGGCCAGCGCCTCGACTTCAAGGGCCCGCTGCCCAAGTACCCCTGGTCCGCCAATAAGCACGAGCACATCGCCCTCGTCGCCGGCGGCACCGGCATCACCCCCATGTATCAGCTCGCGCGCGCCATCTTCAACAACCCGGACGACAAGACAAAGGTCACGCTCGTCTTCGGCAACGTCGCCGAGGAGGACATACTCCTGAAGAAGGAGTTCGCCGACCTCGAGAACACGTACCCCCAGCGCTTCCGCGCCTTCTACGTCCTCGACAACCCCCCTAAGGAGTGGGCCGGTAACAAGGGCTTCATCACCAAGGACCTCCTGAAGCAGGTCCTCCCCGAGCCCAAGGACGAGAACATCAAGATCTTCGTCTGCGGTCCCCCCGGCCTCATGAACGCCGTCTCGGGCAACAAGAAGAGTCCCAAGGATCAGGGGGAGCTTGTTGGTATCTTGAAGGAGTTGGGATACAAGCCCGACCAGGTGTACAAATTTTAAGCGGATAATTCATGGGATTTTGAGAGGCGGGTCAATAGCAAGGCGATAAATGCATAGATCATGAAGCCTGTTTGATAGTACAAATTTAGACGTTAGTCGCCCATGCGAAAGAAAATTTGATCCTTCCGGGACTTCTGTTGAAGGTGCCGATACGCTATAACCCTAAAAGGTGTACAGGTCACAACATTGTCACTCAAATGGTCCCTGGTTATATGTTTGTTTGTGTTATGCGATGACCTCAATACTGAGTGCTTGACTATGCTGCGAAGTATGATACAAGGTGTTCAATCATACAGTACCACGACGCCAATCTACGGAAGAACTTTTCGGCAAGGTCAAGGGTTGAAACGTTGGGATCTCAAATGCTCTTGGTTGCAGAAGCAACACACTCGTTAATAATGCCAGACCACTTGAGAGCGTTAACATAGTCCTTTGCGTCAATGCTCTCTTGGAGGCCGGGGTAAACAGCTGCGACGCGTTAGCACGAATTTCTGCGGTACACACAAGTTGGGACAAAACTTTACCTCCAGCGTAGCCAGTCCACAGACCAGGCGCGAACACAACGTGCTTGAACCAGCTTCGGCCGTCGAGTCCGCCAGGATACAAGAAGTTGCGTTCGAAACCCTTGTAGCTCTTGTTCACCCACATAAACGCTAGTCCGAGCTTGACCTTTCGGATAATGTTCCACCAGGGAATGTCCGACTTGAGTTCGTAGTCAACCCACCCGGCCGTGGCGTCGAGCTTGACCGTCTTTTCGCGGAGCGCGGCGATGGACGTGCGAAGGACTTGCAGCGAAGCACGGAACTGCAACTGCGAACCCTTGGCATCGACGTCGGAGACGGCGATGCTGGCGCGCTGGCGGAAGATCTCCTCGTCGGAGGTGGGCTCCGCGGCGGCCAGCTTGGTCTCGACCTGGTCGACGTAGGCGTCGAGGGCGTCGGCGTAGTCTGTGGCGTTGAAGCGGATGACGGGGACGTTGGAGAGCTCCGCGACGATGAGGCCAAGGAGCTGCGCCATGGTGCGGTGGTAGACGAAGCCCGGGTCCCCAAAGGTCTCCATCCAGTGGAAGGAGTCGTAGTTGGAGTGGTACTGGTAGACAGCCTTGTCGTTCTCGTCGCCGAAGCCCATGTCGATGGAGGGGATGCCGGCGAAATCCTGAAAGGCGGTGAAGTCGGAGCCGGAGCCCATGGTGCTGATGCGGCCGTTCCAGACATCGCCAACGGTCTGGCCGGGGACGGTCTGGTTCGGGGACGGGACGATGTGGGTTACGTCTCGGATGACGCGATGTAGAAGCGGCGCGGCGGAGGTGCTGAAATGAGGACCGCGAACGCCGACATCGACGTTGACGTAGGCGACGGTGGCCTGGGAGAGCCAGGGCAGGTATTCCTCGACCCATTCCGTGCTGCCGATGAGGGAGTATTCCTCGCCGTCCCAGGAGGCGAAGACGATTGTGCGTGTTGGTTTCCAGCCCGATGCGATTGCAATACCGACGCCACGGATGACCTCGTTCAGGACGGAGGAGCCGCTGTTGGGGTCTCCTGCGCCTCCGGCGATCCAGGCGTCGCGATGGTTGCCGACCACGATGACTTCATTTGGTATAGTGCCGTTTACGATGCCGATGACGTTCCAGAGGGGAGTGGTGGTGTAGTTTTGCTCGTTATAGAGGTTGAGGACGACGTTGTCCGGGCTGGGGCCGATGTTGTACTCGACTCCCTTGTAAGAGAGTCCGAGGTTGCGGTTCCAGTACTTGTTGAAGTCCTTCACTGATGGGCCGTGTCCGTTCAGAGCTTTGAGGATGGGAAGAGCATCGGCGTAGGAAATGGGGATGGAGGGGATTGAAGGAGTGGCGTCGTCAACGGGCGCACGGGGGACACCGGGCTTAGAGGGGTAGCCGGGAGTTGAAGGGTCGCCGGGCCGTACGCTCAAGAATTGAGTGCTGCCCCGCTGGACGGCGCTCGGATGGCGGGCAGGTCCGTTGGGGTAAGCTTCGTAGCCGTTGTCCTCGGTGACTTTACCATCATCGCCGGGGTCGCTGTACAGCAGGGCCCCTATCATGCCCAGTTCCTGCGCACGCTTGACTTTCAGCCCGCGGAAGATGCCGCCGTATTTGGCGATGGCGATTTTGCCATCAAGGCTGACGTTGGCCTTGAGGAGATCCTCGTAGTCTTGATACGTGCCGTAGTTGACAAAGACAAAGGAGCCGGTTACATTGCCACTCGCAGAATAACCATGGAACGTGGGTACGCGGTTGGGCAGGCCGGAGGAGGGGTCTTCCTCAAGCACGTCCTCCTCGAGAGCGGCCTTAAACTCGACCTTCCAAGTGGATTCCTCCTCATCTTTCGACTTGGACAGCAAAGAAAGGCTGTGATCAACGGGATAGTTCAGGTAGACGTCGTAGGACACAATCTCGGATTGGACGCCCCAAGACTCCCACTTTTCCTTGGTCCACAGAGCCTAGAATGTTCAGTTACTGGTAGGTCACTGCGACAACGTAAGACCTACCTGAGAGTAGTTCTGCCCAGCGAGGTGAGGGCCAGCAGTGTAGTATCTGCTCCACTCCTCGGCCTTCTCAGATGAAGGAACCTCAAAAAGGATCTTCTGAACCTCCTCATGCGTGATGGACGCACGATTAAAGCTATTGGTCAAGGACCAACCATGGTGGTGATGGTGATGGTGACGATGTGGATCATCGACAAAGAGCGCAACTACGAAGAATATGGACCAGAAGATGAGCATAGACGAAAGCGCAATCGTGCAGAAACGCCGGACAACATGATTCTGATAGCGGAGTCGCGGCGCATCAACGTAGACGTTGGTGATCAGCGGCATCCGCTCGTTCGCCATTTTCGTGTCGGAGTAGTGCTTTCTGTGTCCTGTGTCAGCTGGCTCTCGGTAGCATATTTTGACATCCCTGGCGTGGAGTTGAAGTTGAAGATGAGATGACAGAGAAGGACATGACATCCATCCAGCACGAGTTAGGTGAGCACGTGTGGCTGGCGACGATGGTTGCATCATCGGCCGAGCCACTAGCCACACTAGCTCCAGGCACCAAAGCTCTCAGGTTGCACGAGTACGGGAGGCGGCGGCGGGTACTTACTCTTGTGCCATCTTGCCCATGCACAAATATAAGTCACCGAAACAATTGCAACTATCTCCACGCCTTTTGCCAGAGTTGTTGTTGGAACAGAGTTGAAGTTGACGAAGACATTGCGTGCTTCGTCGATGTTATCAGCGCCAATGGGTAACGGTTTTGCCGATCGGCTGCTGCCGGCTGGCACAATCCTCCATTGGCCTTGGCTACGGGCTAGGCACCTTATTACCCTCGGATCTCGTTCGGTCCGTCGGGCACTGGCAGACTTGTCTACGAGAGCTTGGCCTCCTTCCTGTTTCGGGAGTACAGGTAAGGAGAGGGGGCCATCGGCGGTCCGATGCCGACTTCAGGGCCGGAGCCTGGAGATAACAATCGCTCCCAAAACAACCGTTTGGCCCAGTCTTCCCTTCGTGCTTATCTGAAGACTTGCAGAACAGGGCCTCGAAATCCGTCCCGTGATACCGCATCGACCGTCTCACTAGTGTACGTCTGATCCAGATGATTCAAGATCCAGATCTACGTAGGTAGGTACGCTCAAGAGTCGAAAGGCCGAATAAACTCGGTTCATCGTCATCGCAGATGGCGTTACATCATCACTTGTTAGCCTTGGGTTTGTTAGGGGAGCCTAACCCCAAGTCGAAAAACTCGAGCAACCCGAAACACAATTTTGTTCTGTCTCCTGACTTGGTGCAGCGACCAACACCCCGTGATCACGCAATTGATTGGGTGGATTCCGTCCAATCAGTTTTTCCTCGCACGCTTCCTGGCAACCACCACTCTTTGAAATTGGTCTTTCTTACGAAAGTATTGAAAATTGAAATGTGGGCTTTGGCCTGGCGGTGAATTCGCCTTTCTGTCAACAGCGTCACCCAAGCAACAATCGCTTGTCTCGAGGGATTCGCATGCTCAAATTCATGCTGATGTTGCGCTGGCAATCCAAGCGAAAGGTTGTTCCCTGTGCACGCCAATGTCTGGGGTGATTATTCAGCAGTGTCCAGCGGCCCAATCCCCTCCTGCAAAACGGGATGTTCGGGCCCGGTTTCGGCGAAGGTCAATCGCCGCCGGGAAACGGCCGCCCCCACCATGGACAAGCTGGACGTCATGGCAGTTGTGGGGGGAAGGGGTGCGCAACTTAATTGGTTTGCCTTCGAGCCGTACAACAAACAAGCCTACAGCGAGGGAAATGTTTCTGCCGACAGCGGACCTGGCGCTGTACTACGTACTACCTTATGGTAGAGTAATAAGGTACACTACTTCACAGAGAACACTTTGCTGCACTTCGCTGCGACAAGCAACACAGGACCCCGTGCAGGCCGAAACGGCGTTCCCGGAAGTACAACTCGAGATTCTAGCCTGGGCCCGTTCACATCCGAGACACTTGATGCCCACCGTCGTCCCATCCCGTGTGCCAACGCGCATTAATGCATCTCCAACCCTTCCCTCGCGTCTCGCGCTCACGTCACCGTCATCGAGCACGCCGTCAACACTGGCGATGATGCGCTAAGATGATCTAGAGATTATAGTAACTAATCCTGAGGTGGGGGCGAGGCGAGAGGCCGTTCCCCGTGGCTCCGCCCCAAGATATTGCCCCTCCACGCATACAAACTTGGCCCAAATCGCACGTCCTTCTCACCAGTAATCGACTTGGAACTTCCTGTTAGCAGCATGAGCGGGGATCAGCGCTGAGGGGGGGGAACGGTAGAGTCCGCTTCCTGCCAGCTTCCACACTTCATCTCACCCAAAGCTGCAGGAAGCTGGGGTGGGCGGATGACTGCGGATACCTCCCATGGATTAATTACATTACCACGCTATTCCCTGTCCAGCGCACTGCAGCCGCGAGCCTGCAGACAACCAGAGTGGATCATAGCCGTTGGACTTTTTTTCCCTTTTTTTTTTCCTGCTTGCGCTTGACGAACCGCCTTTTCCATTTCTGCTTGTGACTCTCCGTTTCTCCAACACTGCCTTTTTCCCTACCCTGCTTAAAAAGGCGGCCGGTTTCCCTCGGTTTCTTAGTTTTCGTCTTCGTCACTTGTGCTGATATTTCCCGTGTCGCACAACGTAGACAGCGACGGATTCCTACGTCACCAAAGATCCAGCGCCGAGCTGAAGTTACCATCCGACGTCGATCACTTATTACAGCAGCACTTCGATTCGTGACTTCGCTTTTCCGGTCTTTGCGATACTCTGCACCGCCTTTTTTTCCAGAGCCTTCCCACGCTGTATTCGAATTCCAATATGGCAAAACCAGTAAAGCAAAAACTGCCCGCGAAGCAGCTGGCCATTCTGGGTAAGAATCCCCAGTTTCCAACAGCTTGTAACAGCGGTTCTTTTTAACTGCCTCGACGTTACGGGAATGCAGCCAGTCGGCGCCGGGCAAGTGCCCAAGAGTCAGAAGAAATGAATTTTTACCAGCGGGCACATCACGGCGTCGGAAGCACAGCAGGAGTTTCATGGACGGGCTGCTTTCTACCACATGGAGTCGAAAAGGAAAGGGACGGGTGGATTATTCGCATGTCTTCGCCCGCCATCGTCTGTCGTTAGCCAGAGCATACTCTTCCCTTCATACCTACGATACTCTCGAAAATGCCACGCGTGGAAACTGGTCTTGATCTTCCAAGCTGCCTGATCAAATGTGAACCGTGGAGGACAATCGAACACAAATTCCAAATCCGAGGTGGCGGAGAACAATATCCCAAAAGAGCATGTCGCGCCTCGTCATATGCATCACGAAACCTTCGTTCGAGGAGGTATCTTTCATCCATTTCCTTCGCTGTATCGCTGACTTGGATCACAGCCATTGCTCGATTCGCCGAACCTCTCGCGTTGACATCCGTCTTTCCCTACCTCCCAGAAATGGTCAAGTCCTTCGGTGTTGAGCAGAACGATGTTGCGAAATGGGCCGGTATCACATCTGCCGTTTTTTCGCTTGCTCAAAGTGTCACCGCGGTACCGTGGGGAAGGGCATCTGATCGATTCGGAAGGAAACCGACCATCATCACCGGTCTCATTTCCACCATGATACTGTTTGTTGTTTGGGGCATGTCGACCAGTCTACCTATGGCCATCACGGTTCGAGCCATAATGGGATGCGGTAACGGAAACGGTGAGCTACCCTTCACGTTGCGAATTCCTCGATATTTAATAACACTTAGCCTTCAGTTGGGATTATCCGCACAATGGTGGCAGAAATGGTCACCGAGAAAGAGCTTCAACCCCGCGCATTTTCGATCATGCCTCTAGTATGGTCCGTCGGCAGCATCTTCGGCCCAGCCTTCGGAGGCTTCTTCGCCAAACCTGCCGACCGCTTCCCCTCCGTCTTCGGCGGCAGTTGGTACTTCAATAGCTACCCCTTCGCCCTCCCGAACCTCCTCGCCGCTATCTTCTTTCTCATCTCCGTGACCACCGCCACCCTGTTCCTAAAGGAAACCCTCGAGAGCAAACGCCACAAGCCCGACTGGGGCCTACTCATGGGCGAGCGCCTGACGCGCCCCTTCAGACGCTCCCGTCCCCGCCGTCACGCCCACGCTCGCGTCCGCCGCACATCCTTCGTCGACGCCGAGGCCACGGCCCCACTCGTCCCGACGAACCTCAAGACCCCGGCCCGTGCGCTCGAGGACAACAAGCAGCCCATCGAGGCCCCCACCATGAAGGAGGTCTTCACGCCCCAGACGACAATCAACCTGATTTGCTACACCTTCCTCGCGCTGCATTCCGTGGCATTTGACCAGGTGCTGCCAGTCTTCCTCAACTACCCCAAGCAAGAGCACACTCCCGAGAACACGCATCTGCCCTTCCAGTTCTCTGGCGGCTTCGGTCTCGGGTCAGATCGCATTGGCACCATCTTCACCATCTACGGCATTACCTGCGGCGTGATCCAATTCTTCGTCTTTCCACCGCTGTGCAACTACTTCGGCACCCTTCGTTGCTTCCGCGCATGTGGTACGTTTAAACCCCTGATTTCAACTCTTTCGTGAGCTAACATCACGACACTAGCCCTCACGTTCCCCGTCGTCTACCTCTTGACTCCGTATACTGTGCTCTTTGAATCGAACACTGGCCGCTACGGCGCCCTGATGGTCGTGATGTTCACAAAGGCCTTCGCCGTGATCATCGGTTTCCCCTGCATGACGATCCTCCTGACCAACTCGGCCTCGTCCCTCCGCATCCTCGGCACCCTCAACGGCTTCGCGACTATGTTCTCGGGTTTCGGCCGGGCCTTCGGTCCCGCCGCTGCAGGTGCCTCCTTCTCCTGGGGCGTCTCCAGGGGTTACGTCATCACGGCCTACTGGTTCCTCGCTCTCACGGCCATCATCGGCGCCGTGCCCATCTATATGCTTGCGGATAACGACGCGCTCACGCAGTCGCCCGATGCGAGCGACGACGAGACTGAGGATGATGAGACGACGAGTGAGAGTAGTGGTGAGGCGTCTGGGAGCAGCGAGACGGAGCCGCTGCTTGCGAAGAGTAGCGGGCTGGCGACGCCGGGTTATGATGCTGTTCCTTCGTCTCGTTCGTGAGATGTTCAGTTTTTGTTTTGCATGCGAGTGTCTTCCTCCATGAGAGAAACGAAGTATGATTGGGTGTTAACGTCCTGAATTGATGATATCATCAGTAGTTTGCATTCTGGTTGCAGGTGGTCATCCTGGCATTAGTTCGTTCGCGTATTAGACTCTCACTGCCGGCGCTCAGCATTCTTGGGTTTTCATGGGTTCTGTTTTTCATAAAAAGAAATTGGGGGAGGGGGGGAGGGTTCTTCAAAAGCATGATTATTACGATCAGCATGCATTATGCACGAAATCAGCAAGCAGTAGTATATATACATATGTGTGTGCAGTACAAGTACATGCTGCTCGTATACTTTTTTTCCCTTTTTTTTTCCCAAAAAGAATACGCTGTACTAGGCCTTGGTTTCTCCCTCGCCATCGTGGAATTTGACCAATGACTAACCGTGTCGAGTCCAAGGCAGCGGTTGGGTTCTTGTCTAATTTATTCAGACAGCGTGGATTTCGGAGTAGCTGGCGAGTAGCTCGCTCACGGCGTTCTGGCAGCATCAAACGTCAAATGTTGTTGCGCGTACAAAATCGGATATGTCCACTGATCGTATTTGCTTTGGTTTTGTTTGAAAAAAATTCGTCATCGCTCCCCGCGGTTTTGGTATTTAGAACGCCGCATCATTTCTACTTAGATAAAAAGACTCCGAAAACTCCGCTCGAGACTTTTTAAAGCACTGCCGCCCTAATCAAAAAGCCTTTTGTTTGCTTTTCCTCCTAAACCCTTATATATAGAGTGTATATACGCGGGAAGAGGTGCAATTATCCTTCATGTAATCCCCCCATTCCCCCCCCCCCAATTTTCCGTACCGAAGGATATCTCATCAACCCTTTTTGGACATTGTTTCCGTCACGTCATTTCAAGCTGTGGCTCGCCAGTTTCTCAGGCGAACAGCTTCTTCTCGTAAGACTCCATGTTCACGTTACCCTCCATCTGAGCGCTGGCGGTGCGAAGCTCGAAGCGGAGAGTGCCGTTGTCAACAGACTCGCGGAGCTCCTTGAGAGACTGCATACCGCAGTCCTGCATGGAGTGCTTGAGACCAGCGGCCAGGTAGGGGATGAACTTGCTGATGGGTCTGTCATTCTGTTAGTAAGTCTATGATTTGGGGGACGGAGATGGGGAGCAATGCACCCTCTGTGAGCAACTGAGCCAACGACGCCCTGAGCGACGAGTACGCTGTCGCCCTCGGAGAAGTAGCGAGCAGTGCCAGCGTTGCTCTTCTGGCTGTCCTTGCTGCCGTTGCCGGCCTTCTTGTCCTGCATGGCGTCGATAGAACCCATGCCACGGTAGGCCTTGACCAGCTTACCCTCGCGGGACACGAAAGAAGTACCGGGAGACTCGGTGGTGCCAGCCAAGAGACCGCCCATCATGACAGTGGAGGCACCAAGAGAGAGACCCTTGACGACGTGACCGACGTTCTGGACACCACCGTCGGCAATGCAAGGGACGCCGAAACGGGCAGCGAAGCTGCTGACAGAGTGAACGGCAGCAGCCTGGGGACGCCCGACGGCCATGACCTCCTGCGTAATACAGGCGGAGCCGGAGCCCATACCGATGCGGAGACCGTCAACGCCAGCCTCGATTAGGGTAGCGGCCTGCTCGCGAGTAACGACGTTTCCGCCGATGACGTCGAGGCCAGGGAATTCGTTCTTGATCCACTTGATCATGTCAACCTGGAACATGGAGTTACCCTGAGAGGAGTCGAGAATGACAATGTCAAGACCAGCGTCAACGAGGAGGCGGAGACGCTCCTTGTCCTCGGGACGAGTACCGATGGCGGCACCGCATAGAAGCTGCTTGCTGTCGGGCAGCTTGGAGGCCAGGGGGAAGTGCTGGTTCTTGTTCAAGTCGGAGCGCGAGATCATGGAGACGAGATTGAAATCATTGTCGACGATGGGCAGCTTGCCCTTCTTAGACTTGGCGAGGATCTTGTTGGCCTCGACGAGGTCAATGCCAGACGGGGCAGTGATCAGGTCAGTGACCATGACGTTGGCAATGGACTGGTTGGAGTCGTCCTCGAACTGGATGTCGCGGTTCGTCACAATGCCGAGCAGCTTGGAGCCGAGCTTGCCAGTCTCTGTAAGAGTTTGTCAGCGGCTTGTTTAGTAACTGATCTGAACAAAATCTTGGATAGGACGGCTAGGATCATCGTAAAGTGTCTCTGCATGGCGACATGGTCACCTTTTGGTGGAACGAAAGTTATATTGAATTGGTGTTTAATCATGTAGAGCCGGGAAAGGAAATATTCGAGGGAATACTGACCAGTGACGGGGAAACCACCGAAACCCCACTTCTCCTTGAGAGCCTTCGCCTCGCCGACAGTGGTGTCGCGACTAATGACGACAGGGTCGAGGATGAAACCGTTCTCGTAACGCTTGACCTTGCGGACCATGTCGGCCTGGGCCTGAGGGGAGCAGTTGTGATGGATAATTCCCAGACCACCCTGGAGAGCCATGTGAATGGCCATCTCGTGCTCGGTGACGGTATCCATGGGGGAGGAGATGAAGGGGGTCTTGAGGGTGACCCGCTTAGTGACGGGAGAATCCAAGGCAACAGCGGAGGCAGGGAAGCCGATGTAGCCAGGCAGGAGCAGGAAGTCGTTATAGGTCAGACCGCCGTGCTTCTTGGTGTCCATAAGCTCGTTAATGTCGAGGCCGTCACGGCTCTCGTACTCCTTCAGGGCCTGGAGGGCGGACTTGGAGTCCAGCACCTTGGCGCCGTTGATACCGTTGGTGGAAGGCATTTTTCAGCTCTTCCGGTCGAAAGTGAGAAAGAAGGGGAATGGGTATAAATTTGGTGAGGAGAAGGAAAAACACGGAGTTGAAGAACTGCTAGTCTTTCGAAAGAGAAACAAGAAGCTTTGCTCGATTTCGAAGACTAAGGTTGGATAGGTCTCTTCTTCCCGTAAGAAAGAAGGAGGAAAAAACTTCTAGACGACACCCCGCAGGAAATTTTTTAATGGAATTGGGGACCTGCGCAGTGCACATGGAGGGGCAGGAGGGGCAGGAAGGGCAGGCGGTGAGAAGCCACAGTACGGCGCAGAATGTGCGATAGGGGCTTTACTGTGCCTGTCAAATTCAGGGGGCGCTCGTTCGTATAATAGTTAATCCCTGACCGTGGCTACGGGCCTCGAGAGTCTCGTACCTATCACAGGGAGAAAATCCGCGCAGTCTCATAGAAACAACAATACAATACAGAGATCGACAATTGACATTTTTTTTACACGCCATAGTGCCAGAGGGCCTGGGTTTGAGACCCGTAACAGGCACACCAAAGTGCGTACAAAAAGTGAAAAGGCGTAGTAGCGTAGAGCATACCTTAGTCTCCGTTCCCGTCCCGTGAGCGTAAGTCCACTCAGCTTAGAGTACAGCTTACACCTCCTCCGCATCCCAAACGTTAGTGCGGCAGGGGGTCCACTGTTACTGTCCTTTCGCCGTTGGCATAACCCCGGTAACAGTGGACCACCTGCCGCACTAACCTTTAGAGATGCTGGAGGAGGTGTACCTACCTGACCTTAAAGTTGCTAACCTGAGGGGGTCCAGATTTAAAGGTGTACGGAGTACTACGCCCAAAAATGGCACCAAGAAGGGGCCTCATCTCTTTTGCCAATTTGACAACTGTATATTCCTTTCTAAGCCTTGCGCGTGCGCGAAAGAATGCATAAGTTCTGAACTAGTCACTCTCGTCCCGGCTTAATCGAGTCTTAGGTCGTACCGTAAGAGTCTTAGCAGCGGCTCTAGAGTGAAATACAGCAAAGCGATTAGCTAACTGGATAGTCGCTGGACCCTGTGACGCAAGTTCAGGAGGGCACCTTTGGGAAACAGAGCCGTCCCTTGAGGAAGCTTCCTATTTTGCTGTGCGATGCTGGAAACTATTGAGTGATGATTTGGTTCCCTTAAAAAAAACCCTCTGTCACAGTAACCGTGATGAGTATGCTTAATTGGACGAAACAAGAGCGCGAGACGTTGTCCTCAGAAGACTCGTGTGCAGACCGCAGCAACAGGTGCAGGACAATCCTTGCTCTGGTTGAGTGACGTGACCGGGCTGAGCCTAAACAAGCAGACATGCCTGCGGAGGAGATTCATCGTCGAGGATACCGAAAAAACGCTCAATGAAGCCTGCTACCTTCTAGTGGGGGAGGCAGCTTGGGACGTTTGGTGTGCACGGTTTTCATCTATATGTGTCGTGAGATTGCTTTCTTCTATGCCTCTAGATGAAACTGGCGATGGACATGGGACAGCTCCGACCGAAGGGACTCCTGTGAGTGTGAGGTGTTCGAAACATGGTTAGCCACATTGAATCCCGTTTGCCGCATGCCACAGCCCCGGCCACAATGTCTGAGGTGCGTATCAATCTAACCGGTTGTACAAATTCAGTACTAAGAGTAATTATTAGTGCGTCTGCGGCAATGCGGTCGACGTCCAACGAAGCAGCCGCAACAGGCTTTGATCGGTCAATGCTATGTTTGATCAGAAAAGAACGAAGGGAAAAAGAAAACAAGGCAATCACCGGTCAAATAAGTCCTGCTGCAACCCTTCTCGCTCTATTGGGCCATTGTTTTTCCACCCAGAGAAGCACTGATACAGACCTCGAAATTTTTCTCCCGGGCTCAAATGACGTTTATTGGACAATGGCAATCGGGCTAGGTAGGTCGACGTGCCACAGGCATGTTGTGGTATATTGTTGGGTATCCGCGGTGCTACTGTAGTCTCGACTGCCCTCCGCAGAAGCACCAGTCCAGGCCCAGAGGATTCCGGACGACAGGCTAATTGACAAAGGGCGGAGGCGGGGCGGAGGGCCAACATCACCTGGCCAGGTCGTAAGGACTGCTGGACGAGTCTCCATTTTAAATAGCTGGGCGGGTGCAACGCAGGGGACATTCGAGCCCCCTACACCTCTGCCAGCATCTCAAAGGTTAAGGTACTCCGTAGTGCGGCAGAGGCTCCACTGTTACCATGGTTATGGAGAAGGCGACAGCGCAGTAACAGTGGATCCCATGCCACACTAGCCTTTGAGATGCTGGAGGAGGTGTAGGTAGGTCTTCGACACCCGACCCTTGTTGCAGGTGGGCTGGTTGCCGCAGCTCGCTTACCTGTTGTAGCAGTAAACAAACAAACTGCCTCATCAGGTCCATCTCCCTCCCCTCCTCCCCTCCTCCCTCCACCGTCCTTTACCTGACCACCAAACGACCCAACATCCCACCCATACCTGGTCGTTGACGAGATTGCGACCACGCTTGTGAACCGCAGCGGCTGGTGAGTTGTTGTTGTTTATCGTGTTTTTCCGCAATCCGACAATATCTGCTTCCCATCATCGTTGTTGACGTCGCCGTCACCGTCGCCGACTGTCGACCTCTTCTCTTTTATTTGGGCAGCGCGCGCTCATTTTTTTGAATCTCTTACCTCCATACCCCATCGCGCCTTGTCGCGCCTCCGCGGGCCCCTTCCAAATTCTGACTTTGCCCGTCCCGTTTGGTCTTTTACCAAGCAACATAGAATTGAAAACAGCGTGCCCGCCACAACCCGGACATACGGGAGCCCCCTGGTCAACCATAATTCAACTTGTCACATACCACACGACGTCCGAGAAAGGCGCCCTAATGTTGTCATCCGAATTCCTGAGCACACAAACCCTTCAGCGCAGCCTTCCTCCGGTATCCTAATCATCGCCCAACATGTCATACCGACCGCACCCTCTCAGACAGTCGCATACCCTGGATTACCCCAGCAACTTTAACCGCCAATCTTCTACGGCGTCTTCTATGGCATCGTCGGGGTATTCTCTTTACTCCGACAACAGCCGAGCGAGTACCCAGATATCATCGGTTTCCAGCGGATATACTCATAAGAGAGGCAAGAGCGATGGTTCCCGGCTACATCACGTATCTTTCGGCGGAGAGAATCTCGACCACAAGAGAGACCAGGAAAATATCTATTCTATGGCTCGACAGTCCCTCCGACCGCTTGCTCAAGCCCCCGCCCCAACGTCATCGTCGCCAGCATCCCCGACACCCTCGACACCCTCCCCTCCACGTCATCTTTCTCGCCACGATCGCACACAAAGCGTAGATATCGGAAAGTTGTCGCACGCCCAGTATGATGGCAGCACATCCCCGACCCCATTATCCCGAACACTCACTATTCGGCCCAATTCGATGCTAGTCAGCCATTCCGACTCGGTCAGGGCGGGGGCCGCTCTCCCTCACGCCCATGAGCACCCTGCTCCTGTCCACTCGACCGCCCTGGCGCGTCCGGACCTCGAGAAACTCGGCCGGTCATCCACAAGCCAGCTACGCACATTATCCAGGCTTGCTCAGTCCGATTCCGCTGAGGGGTTCGCCATCACATCGTCAGCACAGGAAGTGGTGGGACTGAGAGGCCGCCGCAGGTTGCAGAGAGGCGATCAGGCTAGTAACAACCGCCAGCGCACTGGTGGCTATGGTTGGGAGGGCAGGAACTGGATGGACAAACAACGCCAGTTCCTCCA
Source organism: Colletotrichum agaves (assembly GCA_036785465.1). Lineage (NCBI taxonomy): Eukaryota > Fungi > Ascomycota > Sordariomycetes > Glomerellales > Glomerellaceae > Colletotrichum > Colletotrichum agaves. Next base: position 19,330 of record JAXISO010000136.1, on the reverse strand, counting down.
AGCCTATGAGTATCTCTGTCACATTGGTGAGGCTAAGGAATGGATCGAAGATGTCATTCACAGGGAAATTCCTCCCATTGTCGAACTGGAGGAAGCTCTGCGAGATGGTGTTACTTTGGCAGAGGTCGTCGAGGCTCTCAACCCGGAGCGTCGATTCCGCATCTTCCGACATCAGAAACTGCAGTTTCGGCACTCGGACAACATCGCCATCTTCTTCCGGTACCTGGATGAGGTTGAGCTCCCCGACCTGTTTAGGTTCGAATTAATCGACCTGTACGAGAAGAAAAATATCCCGAAAGTCATCTACTGCATCCACGCTCTGAGTTGGCTTCTGTTCAGAAAAGGCATAGTTGACTTCCGTATCGGCAATCTTGTCGGTCAACTCGAGTTCGATCACCACGAGCTGGAGGCGATGCAGAAAGGCCTCGATAAACTTGGGGTTAATATGCCCAGTTTCGGTAATATGGGAGCTGACTTCGGCGTTGAACCTGCGACTCCAGAACCTGAGGAGACCGAAGAGGAGAAGATTGACCGCGAACTGGCAGAAAACGAGGATTCCATAGTTGAGCTGCAAGCGCAAGTTCGTGGTGCTGTGGTGAGGATGCGCCTTGGGGATACCATGCAGCAGCTATGGGACATCGAAGGCGCCATCATCGACCTCCAGTCTTGCATCCGAGCTGACTGGACACGTCAGGTCATCGGCTACCGGCTGCAGATGAGACGTTTTGCAGTCGATCTACAGAGTCTGTCGCGCGGTTTCCTTGTGCGCAACAGAATGGCCAACAAGGAACGTTTCTGGAAAGCTCTAGAGCCTAATGTCTTGGAGCTTCAAAGTCTTATTCGGGCCAAGAAGGTCCGTGATGAGGTACAATATCAGACATCTCAGTTGGTCCAGCACGCCGGCCCCGTCCGAGAGATCCAAGCAGCGATTAGGGGCTTCTTGGTCCGGAAGGAGCTCGTTACTCAACAGCAAGAGACCATCCAGCAATCCGGAGAAGTCCGCAATCTACAGGCTGCGGTTCGCGGAATGCTGGCCAGAGGACGGGTTTCTAATGACCTTCATTTACTGGACAGACAAGCCAGCAGCATTGCTAGCCTTCAGGCTGCAGTTCGCGGATTGTCGGTCAGAGAACGGGTTTCTAACGACCTTCATCTCCTGGACAGACAAGCCGACAGCATTACTAGCCTACAGGCTGCTGCTCGGGCCTTGCTGACTAGAAACCAGATCTCGATGGAACGAGAGCAACTCCAGGGCTTTTCACCTCAATGGACTGCTCTTCAAGCTGCTTTCCGGGGCCAGTCAGTCCGCTCCGAGTTTGCCGCTACGAAGGCCGAGCTCGGTGAACATGAGGCTGAAATTGAGAGACTCCAAGCACACAGTCGCGCCGCTGCCGTCCGCCGCAACGTGACCCGACTTCTCGACGACCTGCACAGCCACAAGTCAGCCATCGTTGATCTCCAATCGATCTCCCGAGGTACTCTCGAGCGTTGCCGCATTGCTGCCGACCAAGATGCCCTCATTCGTGTGGAGTCTAAGATCACAAAATTGCAAGCTCGGATGAGAGGTTACTTGCAGCGCCAAGTGCACAGTGCTTTGCTAGAGGAGTTAGAGTCTCACACGGCCGAGATCGAGAAACTTCAAGGCCTTGCGAGGGCCATGGTGGTGAGGAGTGACGTGTTCAACCTCATCTCCGATGTTGAAGCGGAAGAGGTCGCCATCACTGAGATTCAAGCTGCCGCTAAAGCTTTCACTGTCCGAGCCAAGTTCCAAGAGAAGAAGCGCTTCTTCAAGGAGAACATGGAGAAGGTGGTCAAGATTCAGAGTCTGGTCAGAGCCAAGATTCAGGGCGACGCGTACAAGAGCCTTACACATGGCAAGGATCCACCAGTCAACGCGGTCAAGAATTTCGTGCATCTTCTGAACGACAGTGACTTCGACTTCAACGAAGAAATTGAGTTCGAGCGAATGCGCAAGACGGTTGTCCACCAGGTTCGCCAGAACGAGATGCTAGAGCAATACATTGACCAACTCGACATCAAGATTGCACTGCTCGTCAAGAACAAGATTACCCTGGACGAGGTCGTTAGGCACCAGAGCAACTATGGCGGCAGCTCTATTGGTCTCCTTGCCAACTCTACTATGTCCTCATCCAACCATTTCGACTTGAAGGCATTGAACAAGAGTTCAAGGAAGAAGCTGGAATCTTACCAGCAGCTTTTCTTCAACCTTCAGACACAGCCTCAGTATCTTGCCCGTCTATTCAAACGCATTCGCGAGCAAGGAACCCCGGAAAAGGAATGCAAGAGAATTGAGCATCTTGTTATGGGCATTTTCGGTTATGCTCAGAAGCGACGTGAGGAGTACTATCTCCTCAAGCTTCTCGCCAGGGCAATGAGAGAGGAGATTGAAGGCGCCAGGACCTTGACGGATTATCTCCGCGGCAACTATTTCTGGACCAAAGTTCTCTCCAACTACACCCGCTCTCCTCGTGACCGCAAATACCTTCGAGAAGTTCTCGGCCCCATCGTTCGCGACAACATTGTGGAGGACCCCGAACTCGATCTTGAGAGTGACCCTCTCCAGATCTATAGAGCAGCCATCAACAACGAAGAACTGCGAACCGGCCGACCCAGTAGGCGTCCTCTGGACGTTCCCCGCGAGGTCGCCATCAAGGACCTGGAAACCAGAGACCTCTTTATAGACCACTTGCGCGATCTCCGGGAGATTTGTGACCAGTACTTGCTGGCCTTGGAGGATCTTCTACCCAAGATGCCGTATGGCCTCCGCTTCCTTTGCCGACACATGTTTGAGACGCTTTGCCAGCATTTCAAGAAAGATCCCCAACACCACCACCTACAAGTCGTGACCAACTGGATTTGGCGATTCTACCTTCAACCGGCAGTCACGTCTCCGGAGAACGTCGGTGTCATCGAGAAGCAGCTGAGCCCTTTGCAGAAGCGCAACCTGAGTGAGGTCGCCAAGGTTCTCGGTCAGATCGCTTCTAGCAGACCGTTCGGCGGCGAGAACATCTACCTGCAACCACTGAACGCATTTGTTGCCGAGTCGTGTCAGCGCCTCGCCCAGATTACCCACGAGCTCATCTCTGTGCCCGACGCCGAGCAAAAATTTGATATTGATGAGTTCAACGACCTGTACTCCAAACACAAGCCCACTCTCTACATCAAGATGACCGACATCTTTGCCATCCACAACCTAGTCGCAGGAGAGCTGCCGTCTATATGTCCCAACCGGGACGACATCGTTCGTGAAATCTTACAGGATCTCGGTAGCGCTAAGAACAACGAGAACGAGATGCTTGCGGCGGGGTCCTCCGACATCCAAATGTACTTGACACCCAAGTTACACGACATTGAAGATCCAGACGCAGAGGTTAAGGCGCTCTTCATGGAGACGAAGCGATGCATCCTGTATATTATTCGTGTACAGACTGGCGCCAACCTCCTGGAGATCCTCGTCAAGCCGATATCGGCCGAGGATGAACACAGGTGGCATTCTGTCCTACGCGATGACTTTTCAAGCGACGTCAATACCAAGGGCGCGTACTCGGATGCCCACATGGTGGACGTGACACGCATGTCCTACTACGAGCTGAAGCGGACGGCCTTGGAGAACATCATGCGATTGGAGCACATGGGCAGGATTTCCAAGCACAACTACTACCAGGACATTCTCAATGCCATCGCCCTCGACATCAGAACCAAGAGTAGGAGACGTGTCCAACGCCAGCGCGAACTTGAGGGCGTCCGGATGACTCTTGCCAACCTCCACGAGAAGGCCAAGTATCTCGAGCAACAACGCAAGAGTTACGACGACTACATCGAGTCCGCCATGACGACGTTACAAAAGAATAAAGGGTAAGTCATCCGTTTCTACATCACATCTCCTTTTTCCAAATGCGACCCCGGATGGGCGTCCCCCACCCGCACCCACCTTCCCACATTACAAGCACGGTCCAAGTAAGTCGCCATCGGCTAACCAAATTTCGTCATGAACAGAAAGAAACGCTTCCTGCTTCCGTTCACCAAACAGTACAACCACCAGCGCGAACTGGAACGCAGCGGGCGGGTCCCCAAGTTCGGCAGTTACAAATATAGCGCTCGGGCTCTGGCAGAGAAAGGCGTGCTCGTTGCGTGGAGTGGCGTCACTGACTGGGAGAGGGTCAATCTCACCATCTCTTGCGATGAGGTCGGCGTCTTCAACCTCGAGGGCTCTCGTGGCCACATTCAGATGCCGGGGGCCAGTGCTTCCGTGCCTATTGAGGGTCTGCTGCAGGCTCAATTCGAAGCCCATCAGTTCATGAAGCTCTTCGAGGGCAACCTCAAGCTGAATGTCAACCTGTTGCTGCATCTTCTGTATAAGAAGTTCTACCGCACGCAATAAACGGGTGCATGAGCTGCTGCCATTGCAGCAGCATCATACATACAGTAACCACACTTACACACAACGCACACAAATGACAACGAGACATGGCTTGGCGGGATATTGGGGCATTGAGAAGGCGTGCGGATCTTTTTATCTTACCCTCCTCCAAACTCGGGAGGTGCGATGCATTGACACGACGGATGTTACTTTGGGCCGCATATTGGGTTGACTGGCAAAGCAAGGCGAGGGCGGTTCTTTTTACATTTTTTATCTTTCTTCTTACTTCCTCCTCTTTTTCTTTTCCATTCCAGATGGCATTGCGGGGTAGAACAAAAAGACTTGAATCAACTGGGCAACATTGCTTGTAGGAGTATATGTAAGGAACACACTATACGCGCGCATATTCCTTCGAATGCAGGCCTTCTCTCGCTGCGCGTTGTTACAAAAATCCCAGCTCGAAATGGATCAAGTGGGTTGCCTGCAACCTGGAGAGGAGAGGAATAAAGCGTGGAGGAGGAAGATCATTGGAGAAGGGGGGGGGGTTGAGCTGGGTCGGGTGCACACGTTGCACTCTTTCACCGGCCGCTGCGGGGGAAGCGGGCGAATAACTGGAACTAGTTGATACCTTTTTTTGAATGTTAACCCGTATTGTCGAATATCTTTCTGCATATGATATGTGTATGGCCGATGCGTAAACGTGAACAATGTGTTTGAAGATGAGTGGCTGTGATACATACGTGCGATGGGTAGCTAGCTAATGCGGATTTGATTTGCGCGCGCGCACGCGCGGCGACCCGGATTTCCTTTACCTGATTTTCCGCGCAGCTTTTCCCCCCTCCCACCCATGCGGCTCCCGGCGCCGACTGCCGACCCGGATGCCGGTCGTTGCCGGTGATCTACTTCCGAGGAGGGGGGCGCGAGCTTGAAGAAAACGTGTACAATGTGTTTGAAAATGAGTGGTTCATGATCAAGATGCCAGCCTCGTAGGTTTGTGGACGTTGGGAAAAGAGAGGGGGGTGGGCGGGCGAGTCCAGATCGCGTGATCTGGGTAAGTGGGGATTTGGGCTGCCAGGACTGGTTCGACGGCGAAACGCGAGGAATCTGGTCATGTGAGGATATTTTGAGACCCGGCTACGCCGCGGGGCTTGAGACGAAAACCAAGGGAAATGGGAATCCGGGGGAGGCATTATGAGATACTATTGGTGAGGCTGGGTTTGAGGTTCTCTGGGAGCTCAGGTGAGGGCATCGTTTGTTGAGATGCTTTTGATGGGCTTTGGGTGACAAGGGCAGGGGAGGGGGGAGGCGGATATGATGGCGGGGCAGGGGCGTGATGTCCTGGGCCGATCATCGATCGCGAGCCAGGAGGGCCGATTCACGGGTAGGCTTTTTTGTTAAACGGAGCAGCTGGTCTTGTCTCGTCGAGGGGACGGTGTTAGTTGTTTCGCTGTAGATTGATATGCTGGATTCTTGCATAATCTGTCAGCCTTCTCGACGAGGGAAGGTTGGGTTGGTAGGCGTGCGGTGGGCTTGGAGGACCCCTGATCTGTCTCGGGTTAGGACTTGGTAAGTGGGTGAAGCAGGTCAGGATGCAGCGTCGGGCTTTGGGGGGCGGTGGGTAGCGTAATATGCGCGTTGCGGGATGTTCGGACGCGGACTGCTTCTCAGTGTGTGGCAGCCGATCAGTTGGCAACCGGTGAGACTGCTACGCCTTTATTAGCTAATGCGGCCGGCTGCTCCCCAATGACAGTGCCGGACGCCATGTTATGCATTTAACGAGTGGCGAGAGAATGATGACCATCAGATGATCATCAGCGCGGACGAGAAAGGGGACACGACTCAGCCGAAAACGAAGATAAACCATGACACGGCTCATGGCGAGGGGCGAGCCGGCCGGGGTGGGAAGATAGAAAGCAGCGCAGGTGATACATCAACGGATCGCCGGATATTGTTGACCTTCGTGCCCCCTTGATGGAAGCTCGAAAAGATGGAGCTCTGTGGCGGCGTTCCTGCAGCGTAATGGGCGATTATTTGCGATGATGAAACGAATAGAATGTGATTTGAGTCAAATCTCGCAGTTTTGTGGATGAAGCAATACTGGAGCGCGATGATGTGATTGCGGTATGGCTGACGGGATGGGCGCCAGGACCACATGCCCCGGCAGTCTGAAAGGGTACCTATTCAGATATCGAGTACGGCGTACGGCGTACGGCATACAGTGCGATGCTGAGATGCGTGCTGGCGCGTGCGTAGCGCTAGCGGCGAGAGGCGCAATCATTGAAATTGGTTGACGGCTGGATGATTCACACCCTGAACGAGATAAAACTCCCAAGACGAGAGAAAAGGCTCCGATGGCGTGACCGGGAAGCCGCAACGGTGACCCCGCAATTACGGGGTCCGAGGCGGCTCAAAGTCGGAGATGAGTGCCATCACGACGTTTTCCAAAGCTCTCCGTAGTGGAAATCTGGACTTGCAGTTGAGGGATTGGCTGCAACAGGTGCTCCGAAATTCTTTCCGCGATAATTTTCAGGGGCATGGTGAGATCCGGAGATGGCATTTGGACGCAACAGCAAGGCGCCGCATCGGGTGCTGACCCGATGGCCCATCTTTGCCCACCTGGAGTCTGGAGAGCGCCTCGTTCGCTGCAATTCGTAACCACGGTCTTGGTTTTGTGCCTTACATGGCTATAATGGGGAATTTTGGGGACGTCCCAGTCCCCGAAGATCCGAAATGGAGGCACCCTTGACATTCATGTTGATGCTAAGAGGATGGAGGTGATATCTCATCTCGAGACCCGCCAAATTCGCGTGTCGTGTTTTGAGCCGTTACCTGTGGAGATGTGGTTGAGGTGTAAACGGAGTCCTCCGTGAATATTATCGCGAGAACGCAGCTCGCAGCGCACGAGCCAAGCCCTCGTCCCCTGACAGACCTCACAGAGTCTGAAAAATTCTTGTCGCTTCCTCATGGAACGTCAAGCATATCTGTCCAGTAGTGCTAGCAAATCGGAGCAAAGCCTGACATGGGTTTGATTGACGCTTATGCAGGTTGGGCACTGGTGTTTGGGTAAATGCCCAGATGCGGGTGGGCGATTGCGGTTTAGTGGTCGAGATCCAGGGGTCCCAGTAGCAGAGTGCCCGTAATTCCTCGCTTGAAGCATAACGTCGGCCGGGTCGGTGTCAGCGTCCGGGGTGCCAAGATGGCTGATGATGAAAAGAGGCACGAGACAGGCAAGCCCCATGCTTGTTCTTCTAGAAGGTCAAGCCGACCAGTTTTTATTGTGGGGGGGGGGGCGTGTTCTGGAGAGGGTTTTGCTTTCCCTGCGTGGGTAATAAGATATTCACACCGCCATATATCGCCATCGCCTCTGAGATCATCATGAAGGCGAAGAACACGTTGACTAGCCGGATGGCGAGGGATGTTGCCGATGATCAGTCGCAGTTGTGCGGGCAGAAGTTGCTTCTTTATGACACAAAAGATGCCAATAAGAGGGCAGGCTGCTGCGAGTCGACCTTGTGTTGTAGTTCCGGGCTTTAGGGACTGCGTGACTGGATGATCGATGCTCCGCTTGGGACAATTCGCAATAGTTTGATCAAAATGCGCCATCTTTGACACATGCGACGACTTGCCTGGATTGGGGACCGAGCAGAGGACTAGCGCATGTTATGTAGCGGCTCGGAAGACCATTACGAAGCAGGAAGAAACTCGAACAACCAAACAGGGGAGGCCCTTTTTTTCTCTCCCTTTTTTTCTTCTTTTTGTGGGAGATACCTTGGGCGTTGTGGTTGTGTGTGGGCTCTTGACTTTCCCCCCCTTCCCCTTCCCCTGCCTTACCAAAGTCCTACCATAGTATATCGTGGACACTGGAAGGGCTCGAAATCCGGCAAGCGGTGTTGGGGCTCCGGCTGACCCAGGTGAGTAGGTACGCATCCTTCCTGGGCATGGCCTGTACACAGGTCAGCTGCACCCCCGTGACATTGCATGAGTCGGGTAAGCTCCACCCAGCTGGCGGGCCAGGGCAGTTCAGGCGGCGTGGGTAAGGTAGAGGAAGAACAGCATTTTCCGGGGTATCCTTGACTACGCTACTCGTCTAATACCCCTCTACTCGTATATGTGCATAGATACTGTGTGTGCATGGTGATACCCCGTTTGGCGCTCTGCATGCTCCTCCTTCCTTGCCTTCCTCTCCACGCCCAGTCTGTCCCGCTGCTCTTTCCTATCGGGCTCCAGGGCCCCGGGAATGAATCTCGAGGGGAGGGACAGGACTGACTGGTACATCTTTCTTCGCGCGCCCTTCCCTAGAGCCAAGCAACAGCCATTTTTTTAAATGGCTGCCCTTTCCCACGTACGCCGTGAACTGACTCCTCCTTCTTTTGTCTCATCTACAAGGTTCGGCTTGTTATGCTTTACCTTCCTGTTTGCCTGTGCCCCTGCCCTAGGTCATTCGTTCACATACAAACGTTTACTCATTCATATCATCATTGACCATCCATCCATCCGTCCACCACGCCTTTGTCACCAAGTTGACCCGCTTTCCCTCCTACCACACACCCGTCTGCTTCTTGACATTTTTCAGCTACGCACATCCACGACGCAGTCCCAGGCAGTTTCAAATCGAGAACACTATTCTATTCTCTCTCGGAGTCTGTGAGCACAATGGCTCCCGACCTCAACTCGCTCCCCTCCTCGCCTCTGGCGCAGTCCAATGGCAAGTTTGTCAATGGCGTTGGCAATGGCGCAGCACCGGCCAAACAGCCCAACATCCTTTTCATCATGGCCGACCAGCTTGCCGCGCCTCAACTAAAGATGTACAACCCGGACTCTCAAATCAAAACCCCTAACCTTGATGCCCTTGCGGCTCAGTCCGTTCAGTTCGATTCAGCCTACTGTCCTTCACCACTTTGCGCGCCTTCGCGCATGAGTCTGATCACCGGACTTCTACCCATGAAGATAGGCGCCTTCGATAACGCTTCTCAAATCTCCAGTGAGATTCCCACTTACGCGCACTACCTGCGTCTGAAGGGCTACCATACAGCGCTCGCCGGTAAGATGCATTTCATTGGCGACCAACTGCACGGTTACGAGACCCGTCTCACCAGCGACATCTACCCTGGCGACTTCGGATGGGTAGTCAACTGGGATGAGCCCGACACCCGGCTTGAATGGTACCACAATTCCAGCTCGATTCTTCAAGCTGGTACCTGCGTGCGAAGCAACCAGTTGGACTACGATGAGGAGGTCATGTACCGGTCCACCCAGTTTCTCTACGATCATGTTCGCGAAGGCCCTGAGAAGCGGCCTTTTGCTCTGACGGTCTCCTTGACCCACCCTCATGACCCGTACACTATCGAGGACAAGTACTGGGATTTGTATGAGGACGTCGACATTGCTCTCCCCAAGGTCCGAATTCCCAAGGAAGAGCAGGATCCGCACAGCAAGCGGCTCATGAAGGTTTGTGATCTCTGGGACTACGACTTCACCGACGAACAGATCAAGAGGGCGCGACGTGCTTACTACGGTGCCGTCAGTTATGTCGATGACTGCGTCGGGAGACTGTTGTCTGTGCTGAAGAAGTGCGGTCTTGAAGACGATACCATCATCGTCTTCAGCGGTGATCACGGCGACATGCTTGGTGAACGCGGCCTGTGGTACAAGATGAGCTACTTTGAATCGTCAGTCCGCGTGCCTCTGTTCGTTCACCATCCCAAGCAATTTGAGCCTCACCGCGTTACCAAGAATGTTTCGACCCTCGACATTCTACCCACATTGTGCGACTTAGTCGGCACGAAGCCGGCACCTGGCCTGCCTATGGATGGCGTGTCCTTGCTTCCTCACTTAGAGGGCAGGCAGGGACATGATAAGGTCTACGCTGAATACACGGGTGAAGGCACTGTCAGTCCACTCATGATGATTCGTGAGGGGCCTTGGAAATTCATTCACTGCCCAGCGGACGGCACGCAGCTCTTCAACCTCGAGCATGATCCGTTGGAGCTCGTCAACTTGGCCTCCAACAAGGCCGCTAAGGCGATCGAGGCGGAAGCCAAGGCAAAGCTGGAGGAGTATTCAGCTGAGACGAAGCGCAAGTGGGACTTCGATGCCATCACAGAGGAAGTCCTGCAGTCTCAGCGCAAGCGTCGCTTAGTGTGGGCGGCTCTCACGAAGGGCGCCTTCACCAGCTGGGACTACAATCCTGAGGACGATGGAAGGATGAAGTAAGTTGCAGTATTATATCAACGACCTTGGGGACTATGGCTAACCATCCGAAAAGGTACATCCGCTCTCAAATCCCCCTCGATGATCTCGAGCGCCGCGCTCGATACCCGCCTGTCGACAAGCACGGCCGGGAAATCGACAGAGCTGTAGTTGGGAAGCGAATCCTCGTTGATCAAGCAGGATCTCACGGCCAGTAGACAACAAGCGACGAATGGGTGACTCTAATGACCATGACGACCATATAAAATGCATTCCGGGGAGGGCGTTTGGACATCTCACAGGAGCCAGCCAGGCATTGAATTCTTCTGATTTTCATATTGGCATAGGAGCGAAGATACCACATGGATCGTGCTCTTTTGTACATCAAACTTGACATGAAGTTTCATAGGATATTGGCACTCTGTAGCAAATTGAATCGAATATGAGAAAACACATCCGTAACGCCTTCAGCCTCGGCCAGCCGGACCGAAATGACAAGCCATTTAGTTTACGTAAAGCCGAGGCTCGTTTCGCTTCAACATGCCCAATTCCATCATGACGGGGAAACGACGGATCATCCACTTTCATCTGATGGCCTGGAGTTAAGAGATGAAGTTTGCGATGGGTTGAAGTGTAGAAAGTTGCGTCTTACTGGCCAGAGCGGCGATGAGGCTATCCTGGTGTCACGCAGCACTCTGTCACCAGGGATCCCTTGTCGCCGCAGCAGGGACATCACCGCCTAGTCCCAAAACGGAGCTAATAGGTCCACTTCCATCCCCGCCATTTCTCGAGCTTCTTGGAACCGCAACTCGTTTTTGCAACTTGACTTCCGCACGATCTATGGCGGTCTTGAGCTGTCGCAAACAACACATCTCAGGGCGACACGACTTGAAGTACATCAATCCTGAGATGCAGCGCAGAAAAAAAATCTCGGCATCGAATAGGAGTCCAAGAAGATATTAGCGACTGGAAAAGCCCAAACACGACCGAGCCTGCCCTCCTCCGACGTCTGCGACCGCAACAGAAATCATGGATAAGCCGAACGCGCTCGGCATTTCCGCTGAAGAGTTCAAAGCCATCGAGCAGACTCGTCAGCGTCTTTTCCAGCTGTCAAACAGTATTCAGGGTCTCAAGGTGGACGTACTCAAGAGCAATCCACTACCTCCTCCGTAAGTCGCAATCGGGGCCTCGCCCAATCCTGATGGAAGCTCCCCCCCCCCAACGCACCCTCTGGATGTATTCAGAAACTGACAAGCGAACCAAAACAGATCTTCACTTCAAGCACAATCCCAGATCCTCCTCCGTAATCTTCAAACCCTCCTCGACACCCTGACCGAAAATACCCACGTCTTCCAACACTTGCACGTCTACCCGGACGTCTCGTACCCGGGTCGGGTCCACGAGAATATACTCCTTCAGCTTCTCCGCAAAAAGCTTGAGCCGGGCGTAGAGGAGTGGGTCGAGCGCGGTCGCGAGACGACGCGGGAGCTCCGTGGGGGCGGCAATGGGGACGTCAAGACGGACGGCGACGTGATGCTGGAGGAGGTCTGGCGCGAGGTGCGCGCGTGGACTGTGGAGCGGGTGCAGAAGTACGTTCTCGAGGAGGCAGGAGATGTGTATACCGACGAAGAACGCGAGAAGGGGATCGAGCATGTGAGGACGGGGTTGAAGAGGGGCCTAGAGGACGACGAGGAGAGTGAAGACGACGAGGGCGACGGGGATGAGGATGTAGAGATGGGCGGTCAGTCGCAGCAGTTGCAACAGCAACAGATCCCGAAGCGGACAGGGCCAGAACCAGAGATGTTGTTTTGGTTTGAGGCTAGAGGGGACTTTGACCTGCCGCGGAATGTTGAATTGTTGAGCCAGGCGGGCATGAAGCGGGGACAGCTGGGAGGTAGAAAGTGAGGGGATGGATAGATACGATACCCAGCCGAAGACGGCTTAAATCTAGGTGGCAAAAGAGAAGACCCTTGTTCAGGATGTCTACGTCTGAGGCCGCTTCTGGCTGATGGTCGAAGGTTGCTTTGGCGCCATGATTTCAATTCGAGCGGCGAGACCTTCACGGCTGTTCACCACGACTTTAATCACCGCCAACATGCTCAGCCCGATTGACGAGGTCCTATGAGCAGGAACAAAACTGGCCTCAGCATATCGCTCCCTAACCTCAGCGACTCCTCATCCGATATACGACCCTCGAAGCAGCGCTAATCTAGTCACCCTGCGTGGTGCTGCCCAGGCTGTGCGCGGGAGATAGTCTCCAGATAATCCGTAGGCTGTCATTGCGCTTGCCGCCCGCTTCGCCTGCCTTGAGGAGAGGGGTATGACCACCGTACTTGAGCTACGAGCCGTCAGTATCGGTGACGCCAACTACCTTGACCCCAACAGTAATGGTCGTGGCCCCTGTGTGAAAAGACAAGACCGACGCGGCTGTCGAATAGGATGATACTACGTAGCTGGCTCAAGAGATCCGCTCCATATCCAAATGGGTTCCGCAGTAACAGTAATGGTAAGATGCTCGCCACCGCTTCCAGCCACACATCCCTCTGATCTCCGGGTTCAGGTCATTGACCTTTGACGTCGAATCGGGAGCATGTGAGGCGGAGCAAGTACAAAAGAGACAAAATCAAGGTCCAATATGCTATGATACCAGACATACTCTGATTACTAGACGTGTGATTCTGGGCAAAACTCCAACCAGTGTCACAGCCGCTTGGTTATTGCAATTTATCCCTGTCCAAAAGATCACGGGGCAGCGATAGATAGTAGCGGCAGTTTCAAAATGGAATATGGTAGCTCCCAGGAATCGATGAAGCGGGTGATCCGGTAGGAGTCGTTCTACATTTTCACATCTGTTGGAGTCCCGACGTTAGGAGCAAACACCTCCACGACAAGTGCACAAAGAGAAGAGGATGATATCCGTGGAAATCCGAAGTGAAGTTGCAGAAACGTCCGCTGAAAGTGAGAACATGCGAGGTTTAGACCATTTGCGATGGGATTTCAGGGGTTCTTGGGTAGGTAGGAAAGGTTGGAGTGAAACGGATTAGCGTACGTCTACCAAGCTTCAGTTTGTTTTAGACTATCAGTCGTGTGTACTCGATCACGTTGCATTACCAACTTCAGCGAGTCCTCTCCCTAGCGAATATCATCTACCATGAAGCCCGGCATTCAACTGAGATATCTCAATTACAAACAATGGCGAATTCCTTCGTCTTCCCTGGCGAACTGCAAGATCTCGTCTACATGCGTTACGCCACGTTCGATGCGCTATCGATGGTGGCTGCATTCGGGACAGGCCATTGGATCTCGGGTCTGTCGCTCACATGCAAGCTTTTCGCTAAGGAAATGAGAGTAGGCTTGCAATTGCCCATGGGTACCCAAGTGGGTAGCTACCCAGACTTACCCATGGGTAAAATATGGGTGCCCATGGGCATCTGGGTAGTATGTGGGTATGGGTAATAAGAAGGACATACCCATGGGTAATTTTTGGGTAACCCAAAACTACCCAAAACTATGAGAGACGTGATCCTCGCTTCTAAAGCCTTCAATTCTTCAACGGTCTTCTCGGATAGGGAGCGATTGAATGCTCGTCACTTTGGGCTCTTTTTAGTGACCCTTAATACTAAGTTTGACTCTGCATTGGATATATGAGCCTATGGTACCACGTACCTGAACGACGGAAATGCGATTCACTGGATTTGAGGGTATTACAGAAAGTGCCTCCTCGACGACATCTGCAACGCTATCTCGATAGAGTAAGGCGAAACGCCGTCTACTCATCGTGAATTCATTCCCTTCGCTCTGAAAACAGTTGCTCAAGGAAAACATTGATACAACGCTGAAAAGCTTGATAAATGTTTACAGCCCAGAACCATGGACCATTCCAACTTCAGAATTACTTGAGGAAATGTATCGTGTCACGTGCCGGAGACTTATGGGGACATCCGGAGACCCTCGGAGACCTATGGGGGCCTCCGGGGACCTCCGGGGACCTAGTGGGTGGTCTCTATATAGGTAGCAATAACCCCCCTTAATACTAGGGTAGGGGGGTCAGAGAAGAATAATCATTTTACCTATACCTAAAATACTAATTTCTTTACTCTATACTATATACCTCTAATATATTCTTCTCTCTACTTATTTAATAAGAGTATAAACTATTAAAATAGTTATTATAAGATAGATACTATACTATAACCCTCCCAGAAATCACCTAAAACCCAAGTTAATAAAGACTAATCAATATTACTAATTAATATATAAGAAAACTATAATAATAAAGGGTAAAATAAAATATAAACCTAAAATAAGAATACTAGGGAACTATTAATTAATTAGCTAATAAAAGTAAACCTTAATTAATTAATTATAAAAGAAAAAAATAAAATATACCTTAAGTAAAAATAAGAATAACTAGAAGTTATAAGGGTAGGAAAATTAATTAATCCCACTAGTACCCTACTAATTACCTAATTATTACCTACTTATTAGAATACTTCTACTAAGAGATCCTAAATTAAAATATAGGGGAAATATCTCCCCATACTAAAATATAAGGGGGGTAATTAGACTAATTATAACTAGTTTATATTTAATCTAAATACCTAATTCAAAATAAATAATATTAAAAGTAACTTAGAGAGAATTCTATTCACTACCTAGTACCTTAAAGGGCTTATAATAAAGTAATAAACCTCTTATATAATAATTAAGTATAATAATAAAACTAAGAGTATTACTTAGGAATAAATAAGAGAATAATTAATTAATAGTATAATTAATAAAAACTTATATATACTTAATACCTAGGACTAATTAAAATAAATATACTAAAAACCTAACTAAACTTATTAAAACTTTATTAATTTTTATAAGGGAATTAAAATAAAATACCCCTACTAATAACCAAAGAAAATATAAATAACTAATATTATTAAGTAACTCCTACCTAAAATCTAGTAATTTATTATAATTAATAGCCTACTAAGAACTAAAATTAAACTAAATAA
The DNA here is from genome assembly GCA_036785465.1 of Colletotrichum agaves. Lineage (NCBI taxonomy): Eukaryota > Fungi > Ascomycota > Sordariomycetes > Glomerellales > Glomerellaceae > Colletotrichum > Colletotrichum agaves. The sequence goes on along the minus strand of JAXISO010000136.1, from coordinate 3,754 downwards.
TAAAACTAAGAACACTAAACTTATTATTAATATTTAAAATATAAGGACTATACTAAGGAACTAGGGACTTATTAAGAGACTACTTTATATTAATAATTATAATATAAATTAAAAAAATATAAAGAACCCCACTATAAACTATACTAATAAAAGTAAATTAAATAAGTATTAAAAAAAAATATTTAATACCCTAAAGTACTTACTAAGAGGTCCCTACTAACTAATTACCTACTATACTTATAAATAAAAAGACTATATTATACTTTACTACCTAAACTATAAAAATTATAATTAATTATACTATAATAATAAATTATACCTACCTAGGGACCTAATAAATAAGAATAATAAAAGGAACTATACCCTAAAATAGAATAAGGCTTAATTATACTATTTCAAGGTAGAATTAAAAGTCTATATTAAGAGAAAATAATAAGTTAATAGAGCCCTTATTAATTATAAAGTAAATAAAAATATAATAAATTAGAGAATATTATTAAAGAATAACTAACTACTAGCCCTATAGAACCCTACTAAAGAGTTACTAATAATAAGTATATAGGGGGCTATTAGTTCTAATTATAAAGAAAAGTATATTATTATATAACTAAAGAATAATATTAAAGTAAAAAGAACTATATTATATATATTTAAAATTAATAATAATAATAAGTATAATATAATACTAAGTATATCCTAGAGAATAATAAAGAACCTAAGAGTTAATTAGAGGGAACTAGAGTAGACTTTTCTACTAAATAAGAATAGTATTAAAGTTATTTATACTAAAAAAGGGCTCTAGTAAGCTATAAATAATACTAAATTAATACTTATTAGTACTCTAAAAGTCAGACAAATTCAATAAGCTAATCCACTAGAGATTACTAATTATAATTATCTAGAAGAGCTAGTACTAATTCTTCTAGTAGAATACATAGATTTTAAGAATATCTTTAATATTAATTTCACTAATAAAGTAATAATTATTAGTACTACCTAGAGCCACCCTATTAACTTAGAACTAGGCATAGAGCTACTTTTTAGACCTATTTATTTATTAATAAAAAAAGAACTTAAGGAGCTATAAGGTTATATTAAAAAGGTATTAAAAAGAGAATAAATATAACCCTCTATAAGCCTAGTAAATACCCTTATTCTTTTTATTCCTAAAAAGGGGGGTAAATTAAAGTTATATATTAATTACTAGGGACTTAATAAAGTCACTATTAAAAACTAAGTACTATTCCCACTTATTAATAAAATCCTAAATTAATTATCAATAACTAAAATCTATACTAAACTTAATCTCAAAAATACTTATTACTAAATAAGAATTAGAGAGGGAAATAAATAGAAAATAGTATTTTATACTTAATATAGACACTATAAATACCACATTATACCTTTTAACTTAGTCAATACACCCACTACCTTCCAAATATTTATTAATAAAGCCCTTATAAGCTTAGTAAATATTATTTATATTATTTATTTTAATAATATTCTTATTTTTTTAAATATAAAGAAAAAGTATATTAATACTATTAAAATAGTACTTACTAAATTACAAGCTAATAAATTATTTATAAACCTAGAAAAGTGTATTTTCTATATAAATATAATTAAATTTCTTAGATTTATTATTTTACCTATAGGAATTACTATAGAGGAGAAATAAATTAAGGCTATTACTAAATAACTAGTACCCACTAGCCTATAAGAAATATAATAATTCTTAGAATTTACTAACTTTTACCACTATTTTATTAAGAATTATTCTAAAATATATACCCCTATTACAAATTAATTAAGAAAAGTAGCCAAAAACTAACTAGTAATTACCCCAGAAGCCTTAAAGGCTTTTATAAAACTAAGATTACTCTTTATAAGGGCACTTATCCTATAATATTTTAACCTAAGCCTACTAATATAAGTAGAAATAAATATATTAGACTTCACAATTAGAGCTATTCTAAGCTAATAACAACTTAATAAGTTATAGAGACTAATAACCTTTATATCATAAAAACTTCAAGGGGTAGAACTTAAGTATAGAGTACTAGAGGCTAAGTTATTAGCTATTAGGAATACTATATTCTTATAGAAATACTATTTATTATATTCCTAATATTAAATTTTATTTATTATAAACTACCTAGGTCACTAGTACCTCACTAAGAAGAAAATACTTAATAGCCAATAAGTACAACTACTATAAAATCTCACTATATTTAATTTTAAAATTAAATACTAACTAAGTACCTAGAATATAGTTAATACTCTATTATAAAGACTAAATTATATACCCCCTAGTTAAGAGAGGGCTAATATAAAAAATATATTCTTAAATAACTTCTTAGAATAATTTTAAGGAGGAAAAGTATACATAATCCACTATAATATATTACTAGGAGAGTACTAGGGAGTTAACCTAAATAACAATTCCAAAATTTCTCTTTAATAGGAAGTAAAAAAAACCCAATTACAGGATAAATTCTATCAACAACTATTTTAAAAATAAATAAATACTAAGTAATTAATAGACAATAATAATATACTCAAATATAATAATAATTTATTTATTCTAAATAGCTATATCCTTAAATAGGAGGTAATAAAGGTATTCTATAATAAACTATTTACTAATTACCTAGGAGTTACTAAGATATTAAAAAGAATATAAAAATCATTCTTTTAAAAGTTATAAAAAAAAAATATAGTAAATTATATTAAAATATATATAATATATTAGAGGACTAAACTATAATATTACCTCCCATATAATACACTCACTCCCCTACTAGTACCTACTAGACTATTCAAATATATAATAATAAATTTTATTATTAAATTACCTAAATTACCCCAAGGTAAAAGGAGTATATATAATTTATTACTAGTAATTATTAATAAGCTTACTAAGTATACCCTCTATATACCCACTAGGGAATCCCTTACTATAAATAAATTAGCCAACTTATTAATAAAGCACTTATTTTTAAAGTATAAATTACTAAAAATTATTATCTCTAATAGAGGGTCTCTATTTACTAATAAATTCTAGGTAAAAATATATTACTTATTAGCTATTAAAAGAGCCCTTAGTACCACTTTTTACCCCTAAACTAATAATTAAATTAAATAATTAAACTAGTATATTAAGTATTTCCTTTATATATTTTATAATATTAATTAAAATAACTAAGTAAACCTCCTACCTATAATTTAGTTTATATATAATAATACCTATTATAAGGCTATCTAGTTATTACTAGTAAAAGCTCTTATAAATTACTTACTAGTTAGACCTAATAATATAACACTAAACTTAGTAAAAGTTAAAGAAGTACTAGTAACTAAGAATAGAGCCTAGGAGTTAACCACTAGGAGAGTAATTATAACCTAACTACTTCACAGCACTAATAAAACTTATATAAAATACTATATGTAGGCACGGAAAGGTAGGTAGGTAATAAAGTAGTAAAGCTTCCACACATATATAATAATATATCGGGTAGAGTGTGGTGTATAAGGATCGTTTTAATAGTTTGTTGCATAATATTTAAATAGAGGAATTTATGAGGATAAGAAAGATATGTATTTGTTGAAGTCTTGCTTGCTTACTTATATGCTTAACTAGAGGTGGGAATATTTCTAGCTTATTATACCTCTTCTTATTACACTTAGACCTCTACAGAGCTCCATATTGGTCCGTTACGGACTACCGAAGTGGGTCCGTGTGGGTCCGTGTGGG
>JAXISO010000135.1:0-112977 GCA_036785465.1 Colletotrichum agaves | reverse complement strand
AGTGACCATTTCATATTGCCCAGCATCGTTTGCTTTTTTCATGGACTCACTACGTGTACCCAGGTTCTCTCGCGCCAGAAGCATCAGATGCGCAGACACTTCTGTTTGGTCCCCCGGGGGGGGGGGGGGAGGAGCGGGGACGACGACGACGACGACGACATCTCCCGTTATTGATTCTTTTTTTCCCCTTCAATCAGCCTACCGAACCGTTGCGCCGCGAATCGTGTAATGAGCCTCCAGCACGCCGTCACCCAGTCGTGAGAATTACCGTTTAGTAGACTTCTGTATATAACTGTTCTAGAAACTGTCCTAGAGCACGGGTCGGTCTGGCCCAGCACCGGCACCGGGGATACCACTGAACAATAAGAGAATGTATGATTGCGAGTGTCGCCAGCCTCTTGGTATTGATTGTCATTCTCAGGGATGGAAGGTTCCCAGCTGGACCCGGGTTTAAACACGGTTAGCCATCTGTACCTAGCTCTCTCCTCAAACTTCGCTCGACTGATCTTGACAACAGCGGGAACAACCCCCCGGGACCACGGCTCACTTCGCGGGCAGCGCGCGCGGCGCCGCCCATGCATGTACTGCGAAAGTAGCATCCAATACAATTCGTCGTCCCCTGGGCGCCTCCCCCATGAACGGAGAGCGACTCCGAAAGCGGGCTCGTTTGGGAAACATGACCCCAGCATCCGTCCGTCCCTCCTCCTCCTACATTCGTTTCTCCGCCCACCCTCGTATCTCCATACTGAAATACTTTGACAAAAGATCCTATCCAAAAGATCCTATCCAAAAGATCATATCCAAAAGATCATGTCCAAAAGATCATATCCAAAAGATCATATCCAAAAGATCATACGCAACATCGGATGAAGGAAGCAAAAGGGCGGGACACGAATCATTCCTAATCATTTCTCGCTGAATTATGTCCTTCTTCTTCTCCTTTCGCCAGGACCTAACTAAGGTATGCAGTAAGCAAATGCGCAGGTTTCGGTCCCATTTACGTGCCGTATCGGGGAGGCCCCATCTCGTAATCCTTCCCAGAAACCCAGAAATGCTTATTGTTCCCTTTGTTTAAGAGAAATAAAAAAAAGGTATCCATAATTTCTGCGCGGCCGCTCGTAGAACATGGGCCCTCATGCCACCCGTCGGTCGGTCGGTTTATTCAGTTCGAGCTCGGGTCCTGTCGGGGCCACGTAAAAGTTGATATCTCAAATTCCATTGTTTTGGGAAGCGTACACCCCTTCACCCCCCTTCCCGCCTTTCCCCCGGTCCATTTGTGACCCTGTTGTCCCTTTCAAGGGGGCCCCAGCCTTGTTGGGACCAGCCTTTTGGGGGCGATAACTCCGAGACGAGACATCTTTGTAGACCGGCCACCACCAGGCTGCAGGTTTTGGTGGTCGGTTGTTGATTATTTTCTTCCCCAAAAAAAATCATTCGAAAAAAATTCATAATTGGCAGGGGTCAAAGTGAGTCGACATGGTCAGGGCCACATTTTCTTTGCGGAGCACGTGGTTTGTTACTCCGATGACGTCCGGCACGTATGCACGAGTAGCGTGTAGGTAGTAGCAGAACTTATTTGAACTTGGTTTGATCTGATGCCCTCGACGCAGAAGGAATATATCCACAAATTGCGCAAAGTACTATGTCCAATAGCGATATCTTTGTAAAAGCGTTTGAGAATAACGCGTCTTTTCTCTTATCTTATTGAAAAGGTAAAAAAGGCAAAGGAAAGGGTATATCTGAAGTATGAAAGATGAAGAAGAGAAGAGGAAGAAAAAAAAAAAATTGTGTGGCCTGCATTTATTCATGCCGCGTGTCGTTGGTTGTGGTGGAGAGTGCTGCTGCATGTCAGCTGTTGCAGCCGCAGAAAAATTCCCAGAATGCCATCCCTTCTCCATGTAAAATCCAAAACAAAATGAAAATGGTCCAAAAGCCAAAGCCAAAAATCCAGAGCAAAATAAACACCGAATTCCTTCCCAACTAAGTTCGGCACGCATACACCATGAGAGGTGAGGGAACATGCCGTATCGTTCGCCCCTTTAAAAATCAGGTTTTTGGTTGAAAACAAGCCCTTTCGCCTGCCTTGCCCTCTTTCAAAGAAGAATCCCCCTTTTTTCTTCTCTTTTCCCCTAGAATGTATAGTACGAATCATAAACGGCAAGAAGAAAAGAATCAACCAGTGCGTCGTTGGTCGTTCTCGTACGTTGTTGGTTGTCAGGACGCCAGGACGCCAGGACGCCAGGGGTAATGGGCCTTTCCCCTCATCTCGCATTCAAGAACCAACAGAAAGTCATGCCGGGCCCTCACGTCGAAAGGTTTAGGACGGTCGGTTCGGTCGACCCAACAAACGAATGACAAACAAGAGCCAGGTCTTATGTGTTGCGGCGCTGCTTGCACTTGTCGTGGAGGAGGTGACCGTTCCTCGCCGTGGTCCTCGTGAATTCGGCCCCGCAGTTGGGGCAGGTCGCTTTGGCTGCTTGGCCCGACTTTTCTCGTTGGTGTCTGAGGAGGTTGCTGAAGGTCGAGAATTGCCTGCCGTTGCAGCCGTGTTCCCAGCATTGGGGCTTGGGCCGGCTTTGAACCACCCTTACGTGTCCTCCCTGGTCGTGTCCAGCCCCGGGGTTCATGGGCGGTACGCCGTACATCATCGGGTCTTGGCTTACTGGTAATGGGGGTCGGCTGCTGAGGCGGTCTGTTAGCTTATTCCACTTCCCTGAGCCATGCTGCACCAAATTTCCCTTTCGGTTGTTGGTTGCTGGTTTCCGGGGGCGGGGAATACATACCCATAGTGTGAGGGCTGAAATTGGTTGGAGTAGTCGATGGATCCCATGCTGTAGGCCGGGGCCATGGATGGGTAGCCGCTTTGGTATCCATGGTCTGATAGAGGTGGACTGTAAGAGGGGAGGTACGATGAGTTACTAATAGTGGTTGTGGGCTCGGCTAGAAGGGAGATAGAGGCCGGCGCGGTCGTGTAAACGGGGACGCCCATACTGCTAGAGACGTCGGGCAATGAGAGAGGAGGCGAGTGAACGTAAGAATGGCTATCGGCTCTTCTCACACGCTGCGAAGCCTTGGAGTCCCGGCGTGCCTGGTCCCTCTGCTTCTTCAATTCCCGCTGCTCAGGCGTCAGAGTCCCTCGCGGCGGGCTCGCCGTTACTGATCTAGATCCGCTGGGTGGTGTTAGGCTGGCGTCCGAGGGGCCGAGTGATGCGAGGTTGTGGCCGAGGAGGGTCCCGCTTGGTTCGCTGTTGTCGAGGCCTTTTGTTATGTGTGTCAGAGGCATGTACGAGGGACAGATATGCGGAAGGCAGGGCGGATTTACCAGGCCAGGTGAATGCTGATCGGCTTCCCATGTTGAACGTGGGATCAAATGGAATAGCAACAGTGCTGAAAGAGACATGTGTTAGACACGGTAGTATCAACTTGTTACAAGGCCGGGAGCGCACCTCATGCTTGCTCCAGTAGGTAGTGGCGAGGACAATGGGTGGTGAGAGTAGGCCTGGGCTGATTCTACTCTGACTAGAGGCGTCGAGTCTGAAGTGCGTTGATGAGCTTGGTAGTCGTTCCACTCTGCATTCAAGATGTCGGGTGGGAGGAGGGGAAAGGGTGAGTATCCCTGAGAGGTTGAGTTCGACAGGAAGGTAGCCGAGTTGGGCGGATTGGGACTGATATAGCCGGAGGAGTGGAGTGCCTCGGACCTGATGGAAGGGCTCGATTCTATCGGCAAGTTTCTGGGGGAATCGACGAGCTGTATGCTGGCGAACTGAGCAGCGGTGGCTGATACGCGGCTTCCTGCTCTTGATCTGGGTGGAAGTGAGTAAGAGTTTTCGCAACCCTGCTCGGAATAACTGGAAGCCATTGATGAAGAAGAAGGACGACTAGGAAGAAACTCTGGATGGCACATACGGACGAGGTGGTGAGAGTCGAGGCTGGTGAGATTGTTGATGCTGTTGTTGGGTATATGTGTATCTGTCCAAGCGCCACGTACTGTTGTATGTGTATTGATGTAATAGAGCCGGTGACGATGTTTGGTGAGGCGGATAGGCTGTATGACTTATACCAGACCAACGTAAATCAGGCACCGAAGTTTTGAAATCTGGAGAATGGAAGGATTGCTTGCTGGCCGGTGGAGGCTTTCGATTAAACTGAGATCACGGATGCTATACTTGGATATCATAAGAAGGTTAAGATCTCAGCCTCACAAGTCCAGGAGCGGGCACAGTCTTATAAGTGGCAGGTGGGCAGTGAAGAGATGTAGTGGAGTTCTTAGATCCCGACCACTTGGGCTGTTGACGTACCCTCCGCCCATGCAGAAACAGCAGCCAGAAGCAATAGGCGGAGGGAAGACACACAGAGGAGGGCATGTTCAAAGAGACAAGCTACTCTACAAGGAGGAAGGCCCAGACGGTGGCAGGGGTTTGAGGAAGCAGAGAGAGATGGACTATGGTGACCAGGATGGAGAAGAAAGGTACAAGCACCAGACCAGCGTGTGAGGAGGGGGGTGTGGTCCCAACGGTCGAAGAGAAGGGGGGTGGGATAAGGTGTAGGTACTACGATAGGAATGGAGTGAAGGTGGGGTGTGTAAAGGCGGATGGGAGCGTGAGAGAGACGGAGATGGCAATACATCGTATAGAGAGAGAGAGAGAGAGAGAGAGAGAGAGAGGGAGAGAGTATAGGGTATGTGTGTGCGGCGTACATACCATACCTTACCTTACCTTAGTAGTAAGAGCGAGAGAGGTGTGTGTGTTCGAGCTTGATGTGTTGGAGCCGTGAGCGTGAGGGATAGATGCAATACCTGAATACCTCCCCTCCCCTCCAGGACCCAGGACCGGGGGGGTGAAGTCGGTCTCCTCATCCTGGAGAGGGGACGATGGGTAGACTAAGGTCAGGTAGGGTACCGCGTACAGTCCAGCTAGCGGTACCTTAGCAAAAAGTGAAGAACGACAAGGGGGCTGTGGCGGGGACGGGGAAGGGATCGATAGGCTCCAGCATTTCCTGCGAAAGCATTGGCAGCAAAAGGTATGAACGCCCTTGTTGGTACCCTCAACGACCTGGGGCCCTGCTTGGGGATGGGCTACAGGCAGATGGCTAGCGCACTTCAGTTCAGGGCAGGAACCACTGCGTAAGATACCTTACCGAAAAGGTCCAAGGTACGAAGTACAGTGCACTCGGCTGAGATAAGGTATGGAAGGTACCATTGCTTAGGTAAGGTAGTTAGTTAGGTACCTTACCAAACCAAGGGCAGAAGAGAGCCGTGGCAACATGATATTGCTCGAGCCATGGCTGGCCGCACCAAGAGACGGAGACGGGCCACTGGGACCTGAACTCTGAATTGCTCACTCTGGATGCTGCCCGGTGCTGGGTACGGATGGTGCACACCACCACTCTCGTTGCAGGGCGCGGGCGGGCCACTAACCGGCCTAACGTCGTAGTGTCCAACAGTATCTGCAGAGTACGGAGCCCTTCATCCTTACCTGCTGCTCTGCGATCGAACAAATGGATAATTCAATGACCTTATTCCCTTCATGGGTGGGTGGCAAAAGGCACGAGAACAAATGGATAATTCAATGACCTTATTCCCTTTTGGGGCAGCTGTTTCGAGGTCGACGGGGATCAGGGCCGTAAGGATACTAGCTTTCGAGGACTCGGCTACGCAGATTCGAAATAGAATAGCAGACCAGAGCTCCGGGGCCGGAGACAAGCAAAATAGTGACCAGATGGAGAGTACATCCGATAAACAGACAGACATTCGACAGACTCGAGACGAAAAGATGGGGTTCCAGGCTTGAGCTGAACGGTGTGTGCATGACAAGATGGCTACCAACAACAGAGGGTCCATGTGCCACGCTATTGTGTCCTTCAGCTTGCTTGTTCTTGTGTCCCAGGTAAGTACCTCAGCTTGACTCTGTACTCTGTACAAAACCAGAACCAAACGAGAGACTCGACGCCGCTGGACCCCAGGCGTCGGGCAGAGTTGGGCCGGGAGCCAGTACGTCGGGACGGCGGTTTGGCGTAGCAAACCTAGCCCGGCACTGGCCAGGGCAGAGACATGATGCATGTTGGTCCGACGACATTGCTGTGCGCAATGCAATGATGCTCTCCAAAGAATTATTAACTGTGTTTTCTTTTTGTGGCTCGCCCGAACTCTTGGCCGCAACCACGGCAATGTCAGCTGGGCGAAAAGGACCGATGCAGAACATTCGACTGAAAAGTATCGTGTCTTCTTCCGGTATCCATGCAATTCCTTGATGAGAAAAGGGAAGAGATACTGTCGACGGCGGCTCGGGAAAGGACCAAGACCAACCGGGGTTCGAATTAGGGATGAAGGAAGCGGAAGCCAGCAAGACCTGCAGTATTGCAGCAGAACAAGATGCCTGGCAAGGCAATGGAAGGACAGGAAGGGCGAGAGAGGGTTGATTCGAACGAGCTAGGAACCGCCCGTCTCCATCGGGTTGCAGAACGGCGTCCAGTAGAGAGATTGCCCTGTGCCTGTGCCGACCAGCAGCCTACGACCACGAGTGAAGGACAAGCGAGTGCGGGCCAGAAGGTGGGCAGGAGAGACGCCGAACACCTCGAAAGAGCAATTGGAAATAAAGGATCGGAATCCCTGTCGAAGCTCGTGATGCTTGTGGCTTCCCCTCGGTTTGGTGGGTTGGTGGAGAGAGCACAGCACAAGAAGTGAGCGCAGAAGGGCGACCATGAGGAAAAAATGAAGGAAAAATAAAAGAAAACAAGACCGTCATTCGTCGTCAGTAAGAAGTGGGGAAAGCATGCGGTCGGAAGAACAGGGTTGAATACGTACCTGTGAGACTGGGTGCACTACCTAGGTAGCCGCAATCCGGTCTAAGGTAGCGGGATGCCCCTTCCACAAGCCAGGTAATACGTAGCGATACGTGTTTATCGAGGCGCGAACGAGCCACCGCCAGCTGAGGTAAGGCGAGGTGATGGAGGGACAGCTTGAGAACCGGAGATACGATGGACAGCAATGGCATCGACCGTACCCGTACCGCACCGGCCTTGCTCCCAATATTCTGTATGGACACGGAGTACTGACTCTCACTTTCTCACCTGGCAGAATTGTCAGCTGCTTGAACACAAGATGGTCCTGACCCCAGTGTCTGACTATCTGTCAGATATGTGACTCTGGTCGAAGGCAGGTGCTCACAAAAGCCTTGTCCAGCTTCTAAAGAACCCCACTGAGGCCGGTTTCCAAATGTTTTTACTCTGACCGAGTCCGTATACGGGGAAAGACACATCGCGATTTCCTTGCACGTACCACGCAGTATTTCGAGATGCATCATCGCCAGAGGCGATGCCATTACGGTACAGTACGGGACGCAGGCAGGGCCAACCCAGCTGTACTATGGTCCGATGACTGGCTGTCAAAGTCTCTTCGGACGTTGTGTCCCAGCTTCATTCCGACCCGGCACCGCTGCGGCAAAGACGACCAACCAGCCTTTGCTCGAGCGTGTGAGATGTAGTGTCTGCGCCAGGGTAGCCGCAGTGGGGTGCGCGCCGTGCGCCACGCTTTCTCATGGCGCCAGCGGTCCAGTAGGTACGTCTTGACACTTGCCAGTTGGGTGGTTTCGCCTACTCGGTTGGGTTGATGGCATCCTTATCCGCCGCCCCGGGTCTGCATCTGCTTGCTTTTCTTCCCAGACCAGCACGATACTGCGTAAACTCGTCAAGGAAGTTACTCACCTAAAAGCCCCTTAGGCGGCAACATTAGCAACACCGCACGCGGTGGAAACAGGTGGTGGGTGGCAGCAGGGAAGAGGCTTTCCCGCGCAGATCTCGTAGCGTCCGTCAGCATCAATAAGTGTTCCAAGCGCCACACTGTAAACTTCCATCTGCTGGTTCGCACCTCCTTTCTCGTCGATTGGGTAGATCATGTCCGTATATGACCGGAGATAGCAAAATGATCGTACGTAGCAGACGTTGTTGATGCGGTCCCTCACCTTGTTCCAGAAATGTCAAGACCAGCAACAGCGTTGAGCCTCGTTTGGCTTTTCTAGCTCTTACTGCTACGGACACGCACCGAAGCCGTGCTGGCTATGCTTTGGTTCGGATTGTGTAGGTAAGGGGAGAGTCATCGAGCTGAGCGATGATGTGTGCCGGTGTTTGCGCCCCCGGGTTCTCGCCAGCAGTCGTTTAACGACATGTTCAGCTTCTCTTCTTTGAAGGGTGTTCCTTGACACTTTCTAGGCCCTGTGGTTTGTTCCTCGTTGTATTCCTTCCCCGACCTTTATTTGCTGAATGATCTGACCACCGGGACATAAGACATCGTGTCAGTCATCCGAGCCCTTTCCAAGAATTATACTACGAGACGAGAGTTGACTTTAATTCCCAGGGACACCCGTGCTGCCCATATCTCTCGTGCCGAAGGCTTACAGCACTGCCCAATGCACGCATGCCATCACCGTAGTCAATTTCCCCAATCTACGAGGGGAGGCCGTTGCATTTTCTCGATCAGGGCTCCCTTAATTATCGTTGTATTTTGTATCGCGGTGGCTGGGATAAGGCAGAGTCAGGTAAGAAAGGTGAGATGAGTTAATCTGGTCCAGTGTCAATCTGGCGGTCGACTTCAGGCCGCTGTTACTTGATACTCGGTGCTTCTAATTTCTTACTCGTTCATTCTCGTCTTGACCCACTTGCCTCCAGGCAGAGAGTATCGAGCCTGTCTGCCCCTGCACCTTTTCTGAGCTACCTTAAGTCACACGGGAGGATAGCGTCTCTCTCCACTGAGAGGGGTCTTCTTGCGCGCATCACTCTTCTAGAGGCAAAGCGCTCTTCTACAGCACTGCCATCGTGAGGCCATCGCCTTCCCCCTCTTCCTTGTTTGGTTGCGCTTCATCCTCCTGCAGCTTACTAACCCTGCCACTTAGTCCAGTAAATACTAAGGGACTATAGATACCTCTTAAATAAGACTATATAACTACTTCTCTAATTAATATAGTTTTAATATCTATTTATTCTTTATAAGTTTTTTTTTAATATTTTTATATTTATTTATCTTTAAAAATAAAATGAATATATTTATAAAAATATTATATATTAACTATATTTCAAATTATATTTAAATTAATTTAAAATATATGTTTACTATGATAAGTATAAAGAAATATAAATACTCTTTATAGTAAGTATTAAAGAAACTTTTTCTTAGACTTTAGAGTTAATAGCTTTTAATTAGATTAAAAATAAAGGATTAAATAAAACCTTAGTAAAATAATATTTTTTTTAAAAATAAAATAAGAAGAAAAGTAGTTATATTATATTATAATAATACTAACAATAATAACAAGTAATTAATATATATAATAATCTACTTTCTTTTAACTAATAGTAGTAGTAAGAATACAATATGTATTACACTATAATACTAGACCACTAAGGTAATTTCTATTAAAGGGAATACTAAACCCCTTGTACTATAAACGCTGTTGCTACTGCTCCCCGGCCACTCAGGAATTTCGCTCGGTCACCTCGGTGTCTTCCCGATCGACTACCATTACATAGCGCCGCCGACCGCAACTTAGCTCGACGCCATCAGTCTACGGAGCTATGAGGCCCAGACATTACACCAAAAAGCTTGCCGCATCTTTGCCGCCCCAGTGCTAGAGGCACCATAATAAGATTCTCCATCTCACGTTGAACAACGGCTAGGGCTCACCTAGCGTCCCTGGCGTGGCGTGAACCGCGGGCGCTCGTCATATGCCGTTCTCCTCCGCATCATTTTCCCGCTCAGCAGCCAACAAAAGCCCCATTCCCTCAATTGGCTTGGGTGCTAATTACTTCAGTCAGTACGTCCGTCTCCAACTTTTAGGGTCTTCGAATCGCTGCTCGTTCCCGGCGAACCTGTCGTCCACTGAGTTAACGGCAATACCCTTCAACTTAGAAGACTATTGACTACCTATTAGGGGTCAGCCCGGCCGTCAGCAGAACGCACCTGCATAGCGGCACATACGTCAAATCTCTCGCCTCGTACAACTTCCTCTCGGACTAGCTTTCGAGGTGATATTGGAACCTCTCGACCCTCACACCATCAGCAGAAATACCACCATCATCCAGGCCACCCAGCGGTCATCCCAGTGCTGTGTGTGGGGGAGGTCCTTCTGCGGCCTAGTGCCACACCCTTGAGCATACTTTTCGGTCTGTCACCATTGGCGGCGTCGCACTTGCTGGGAGCCCACTGGCCTTCATCGTTTCAAGCCCCTCTCTCTGCAGATGGCTTCTGGTGCGTTCGAATCCCATCTGACCTGCCGCATCAGCACCACTATGCCCTGGCGTACCAAAAGCGTTGCACGCTCTAAATTAGACGGGAGGACTAGAGCACGTCGGACCTAAGGGCGCATTTCACTGCTGCGTCGAGACGTAGAGTGCGATCGTCGCACCAAGCTCGCCCAGATAACGCCCCAAGACACCTTCCAATGACGAGCGCAGACTCAAATGAGGTCCTGGCTCAGGGACATGGCCAGCGCCGACTACACTCGATTGGCCGTCTCTTCAAGAATAGCCGAATTATCAGCGGAGATATTTCGACAAGGCACTTTGGGCAGGACTCGACCACCAACGATGCAGCTCACCACCCAAAGTGGCCAGCAAAGGCACTGTCAAAATGGTCCGGTTGGGATGGACTACTCCAAAGTGTCCATGTTCACCTCCGTCCGAATTCTCTAATGGGTGACTACTATATCCGGTAACTTTGAAAAACACTTACACACTCACACACACACCCCATAAAAAAAAAAAAAAAAGACGAACAGACCGGTCCATGTCATCGCATCGCTTGTGTGGGAAGAGCAACTAAGGGTGTGGACAACGGGCGTCTGTTCAAACTAATTGTCATTTCCCCCCTGTATACAGGTGCAACGATAAAAACAACAGTCTTGACGCGTATGCGACTAAGGCTAGAACGCTCGATATCTTTTTAATTCGAGTGCCAAATATGGGCACTCCTTCTACGTTCTATGAGTGCGCGACTCACTCACAGCGTAGTCATACTTATTGAGCACATGAACTCTCTGGCAGCACGAGGCTTACAACGGTCGCCTTGAGCTGGGACCGATGATCCGACAATATCGTATAACCGCAAAACTTATAAAAGCCGACACAACCTGAGCCGCCGAAAACTCCCCATGCGACGTGCGCACCCAAGTGCTAGGTTCCCTCGTCTGTGTTTTCCAGCTAAAGCACGCGTCTTTTCCACTCCGGTCAGGAAGGTAATCCAACATTTAGAGTTCTGATGTTTTACACGATTGTCGCTGTTTCCCCGGCATTTCCCCTCCTTCGAGCTCTCCCTGAGCACAGGCGGGACGACCAAAAATCAACGACTTTCCCTACTGGGCAAGCGTGCCCACTTCAGATGAGTCTTCACATTACGCAAGATAGATTCGATCACAGGAAGATCTGGTTGAGTCAGCTTTTACTCCAAAGGATTCAGATGGCCATGGGAACGCGGAGTTCCAGACTCATCAAGCGCTGTGCACGACTTGTCACTCAATCAACCATTGTCATTGCGGTATTATACTGTTGACAGCATCTCGGAATGCCGTGGTGCGTAACGAGGCTCCATTGGAGTCGACCGGCTCGATTCAAAAGGGCCAGTCTGCAAACGCAACCAAAATGCCACACCAGATCCCTAGAACAAGTCGGATACGCGGTTCTTATCCCCGACTTGAAGACCCCGTACCCACAGCGGCACGGGCGGTTAAGCGTGCCGGCGACAACCCTGTCTGGCAACAATGGTTGCCACGTTGGTGATTGCCCATCAAAATGGAGACTTGCTACACCCAGGACTGTCAGGTCTCAGGCCGCGGGCCAGGTGTAAGCTCCGAGAGTTCGGGACTCGTCCAACAACACGGTCGGACGAAATGATGCGTCCCAAGTCCGACGACCAGCCGCACCATCAACCGTAAACTGATCAATGAGGGCAAGCTTGATGACGACTGCACAGGCCAACGTACCACCACCGATAGCAGTATTTTCGCCAGTCTTGCGTCGAATCAGAACACTTGCTAAACGCTGGGAAACACCTCAATGTTCTTCGTACGGGCGTTGCAACGCTGCCGTCGCCATAAGCTGGGCCTAGCGGTATTCGCTTTCTCATAGGTCTCACTCTGGAGAAACTTTCACATCTTTGAAGGTTTCTGTTGCCTACTACGTACGGTATGTGGTTTTGCTCCGCATACTCCCTCAAACGATACACGATACACGACATCCGGCATACAGTACCGAGCGCCCCACGAGATGCCGCAGCGGCAAAAGTGGCTGAGGCTCTCCAGCAATCTTTAGGGAAGTTCGTGGCTGAAAGCTCTGTAATTGTTAGCGTCACCGACTCTTCGCAAGCGCTGCATACCTAACCTCGCACTGCATATGGAGTCTGACTGCTGGTCTCGTCCCCACAAACCAACGGGCCCCTCCACGCGTACATCGCCCAAATGCTAACATCGAACGACGTTTACCTGCTCTTTTTCGACTGCATCTGGACAACCTTAATGGGACAGGGATTTTCACTCGACAGGATACAGCTCCCAAACATTCAACAGAACAAACATCTCGCCGAACTAATCCGTTTCCATGCAGATCCGGATCAGGTCCGCTACCCCGGATTCCTTCCACTGTGATCCATACCAGAAAGTCGCCGAGCCGCCATCCAACTCTCCGATTCGACAGACATCCAGTAAACTTTGACTTTCATGAGAGGCACGGCTTAGCAATCAGAAAGACGGCTACCAGCAAATTGCAGGCCCCTAGTCGTGAGCTCGAGGGCGAGCTTGCCGCGCCTTGCGGTCGACACCACAAGTATTGCGGCACCACACGGACGCCCTGAACTTGGCCAGATGGCAAAAGAGGCCTTACATTGTAGCTGGGCAACAACACGCCAGAAAAGAAAGCTTCTGCCAATGGACCTGACCACTGGCCTCGTAGGGCAATTAAAGGTTTAGGGCTGGGCTTGAACGATGGCGCGTCACACCACACACGGCTGGCTGCATGACTGGAGATCGTTTTACCTTTTTTTTTTTCTCTTGGCTCCCTTTCCGCGTGTACCCCAGCCCGCGGACAGGAAGAAATTTGCAGAAAAGAGGCGTGGGTATAGGTTATACCACAACGTCCTTTTTTGATGAGACTGTCATCAATACACCTCCTTGAACGCCTCTGTGATGAAGGGACACCGTCTACTCCTTGATGGTTACCTCCTACTGCTGGATTGCCATGAGTTGAGCCACCACCAGCAGAGGCCGGCTTTCTTCTTCCACCCTTTCGTCATGGTTATCGAGAGTAGACGAGTCTTTGTATGTTACGGCAAGCCTACCGACATAACTACTACGGGTACAACCTGCGGCGGCACATTCTCTTGCGGTCACACATGTTACTCATTGGACAGCACACTTAGAATCCTTCCGCTGCCACCCCCAGTTATTCATTCCTCCAGCCCTACGAGTGAGGAACCGGCCTCATCTGCGTCTTGGATGTGGTCCAAAGTCTGACATGCAGCATCGGATTCCAAAACAGTCTGCTGCTGCCCGCCCAGCTAGCTCTCAAACAGACCACTTGCGTCCACCCACCATTTATCCCTCCTAGCCACCCCGCGAGTATAACAGCCAACGACGAACTGGATCGTTCTTCCCGCAGAAATATTGAACCGGTGCAAACCAACTCCGCCGCCTTTAGTGAGGTTCATGTCTGCATGGATGATTTGGTTCATCGGGAGGATTCAACGTCTCGCCGCCGACGCCGACGCCCTGTGGGGAGCGTGACCATGAGATGCCACAAACACGCCCCCTCCTGAAATAAACGGCAATCAAACTCAAATGGCGCGTTTTAGTCCGCCCCTCCTCTTTCTTCGCACGTCAACAAACCATACCCAGATCGGCCAGCACAAGAAGAGAAGCCTCGGCGAGTGAGAGCATGTTCCTTTGTTTGAATTAATCTCGATCTTCTTTTCTTCTTTCGCTGAGCCGGCTCAGAAAGCTTCAGTACCGGTCCTAGCCAGAGCTGAGGGATCGAAATATGTGAAGGTCAAGATGCGCAAGCCCAAGTCTAGGCTACCCTTGCAACACGAGAGAACATTCCATGATCCGTGGCAGATGAGACAGTCTAGTCAAGAAAAAAGTTCCAACAGCAGATCCAGACCATGCTACACCCTGCTAGATGACACACTCGAGACCAACAGTTTTGTCACCCATCGCGCGGTCGGACTCGTTGGATGATGAACCCCGCGAGTGCTGGCCGACTCGGCTCGACTCAGGGCCTGCCAACGACAGTCGGGTAGGATTTCGGACCTCGAGCATGACTTATACAGTTTTTACCCACTGTACATACACATAGCCAGCCGCCCGGGGAAGTTGGTAAGGCGCACGGTTCGTAAGGCTAGGTGATTTTATGCATCGTAGGTGATGATGGTCTTCGACTGGCATGTCTCAACTAAGAAGGGGCGACGTTTGAGAGACTAGCGGCGAAAGATCCGATCTCAAAGTTTGGTATTCACAGCCTTCAGACAAGGCATCGGATCTCAAGCCACGTAAATGAAGCATGTGTCGCTCGGGACCGAGAGGATTCAAGGGAACGAGACAAATCATGATGACGAGACGATCGCAATAAGACGATGGCGAGAGGGTGTATGTGGGTGAGCAAGCACGAATAACGAGTGTCACTACACAAGTCAGCCTCGCGTGTGTGTGACAGTGTGTCTGTCTTGTCTGTCTCGCCGCCCTCTTTCTCACCTCAGCCCAGTCCGACCAGACCAAAGTCTCACTCACTCTCCTGTGTCTGCCCTGGCCTTGAGTTTGCGGCCGTGGCTTGAGTGGGGATTGCGGGTGATCCTCCCCAGAGCTGTGGCTGAGGCTTCGGCGGGCAACAAGGCGAGTCGGGGGGCCGCACAGGGAGGCCGATCCCATCGGTGACACGGACCAACCACCACATGTCGTCCGGACGCTGGGTAATGACAGATTCTAGGCTGCAGAATTACTTTTGCTTCTATTTTGGAAACCACATCAATCTCGATTACCAGCGCACCGGCGTGGTTTCGCTTCTTTCGCTTCTTTCGTCCTTCTCGTCTTTACGACAATGTGCTCAACGTCCACCCGATGAAGACGTCATCCGAAACCCGTTGGTGTGGATTCCAGGTGGCTATTATGGAGACTCAAGATATTATTTACGAAGGATTCGATGGGGACGGCGCCAAGCAGGGTATCGCGAAGCCATAGAAGCAACTGACCATATCTCGTCGTATCGGCAAGAAAGAATTCATGGCCACGCTGTCGACCTCCGAAAAACTCCTGTTGAAACGGACCTGGGTCCGGAACACCGCTTTCATTGACTTGAACAGGAGCGGAGTTGCGGCGTTCGAGACCGGCACGCTCGTGTCCTCGTAGAGCAAGTGTTCCCACTTGTGAAGTGGGCGAAGACGTAGGAAGGATTCGAGTGGGTAGGGGTCATCAACGGCCGCAGCAACTGTCATGAACCGCGGTGGATGCCCTGTCCACAGTTCCGCCTTCACGCACTCCCGTCGCCTTGTCCCCCAAAGAACGGCGTCGGCTGCGACTTCTCGAGAAAACCTTCTTCAGCAGAAACACTTGCAATACCCTGGTACTGGAGGCGTTGAGATATCCATTACCGCCTCCCAAGGGATTTGGGGTTGTCCGTTCGCTGCGAGGATACCAGGGCCTTGTTTTTCCATGTCCTCCTCGGTGCTACTCGGCCGGCTTTCTGGCAATGTATAGAGGGACCTAGCGGCCTCACTCCGCTTCATCCCCCTTCAATGCCTATAGAAAGATGTTTCCCGTCTGTGGCTGTCAGCCTGTCTTCCTTATGTTTTCTTGTCAATATCACTTCCTCTGATGGCAATGAGCTACCGCACCCCTTCCCTAACTGCAGTCTCAAAGTCCTTGAAGAAAATTACCTGCAAGAAATTATCTCGGTATAACTTCCACACGCCAAGTGGCCATATCAAAACCCCCGTCCCATCTCCAACCTTTCAGATCCCAAAAGGGATGGGGACTGGTAATGGAGGGGTCCTCTTCCGTCACCTCCCAATACGCCCCCAATCCCGTTGTCGTTCATGACTTACCCTGCCCTGTCCTGTCCTGTCCTGTCTGCTGTCCTATCCTAATACAGTCCAGGCCACCCCTCTCCAACGATAACAAGGGTCAGATCCTCCCGTTCAATTCCTTTCCCTCGCCTTGGGTCTGAATTTTTCTGCGTTCTGGCCCCTGTCTTCCTGCTCCTTCGGCGGCAAGAAAAAAGCTCAACCAGTCATGGTTTATCACTGGGATGTCTGTACCTGTACCTGTGACTGTGGCTGTACCATATACCTCCTAACCCCTTTTCGCCTGGCCATTCTCCAGGTTTCCTTCTTTGGCCTTTAGCCCTGGCAAGGTCGAGGGGGACGAGAAGCTACTTCACAGTATGTGTGGAAGTGTGATGAGCGGGGGAGGGGGGCATACAGCCTGCCTCTAGTAAGGCGTTGGGATTTCCTCGGGATACCGCGCCATTCTGCTTTTGCAGTTCCATGCCATACTTAGTTCCCTTCGCTATTCATCGTTACGGTATGATGCCTATTTGTTCACTGAACTATCACGTCTGCCTACAACTATCCCGTCTCCCGGTTTTGTTGACTGGCCCGGGGATCCGCGGAACATCTCGCGCCGAGATAGGCCGGAGGGACAGGCCAAGGAGGTCTTTGAGATGGGAACCCTCTGAACGGCACACATTACGTACGTTTGCCTGACGCATGTATATAAAACAAATGACGGTCGGCGACGGGTGTAAGTGCAAGCAGCAGGCAAGATGAGGGGAAAGAGTGGACGAGGGCGTGTAGGACTTTGCGTTGTAAGTCCCGTTCAGGTCAACATCCCAAGCCTTCTCATATTAGGCCATTTGCAGTGTACTTGCTCTCATCATGCCAAGATCACATCTCTAATGTTCCATGTAACACAACTAATTGCTTCGGAACTGTTGGAATGGAAACGGACATTGACCGGCGGCGACGTTGAGGTGGCAAAAGGGAAAGTTCCGCTCCCATATTGCCTGCCGACGTTACCTTCCAACGCTTCTTCTCCTCCTCCCGCCAACACACGCGCTTAAAGCGGTACGAGCGTCGTTCCCAAAGTCGTACCGGCCAGTTTGGATACATCCACACCATGTACACCCATTAAACAGCACAAGCGCTACACGTACGGAGAGAGCGAGAGGGGATGGATCTCGACGCTGAGGGCCTCCTCGCCTACCCCTTTCGCACATAGACGCGGAACGGCTAGATATGCAGGTCTGCGATGTTCTCATCCTCTTCTGTTCAGGGTGGGAAAGGCCGGGGTTTTCTGCCACACTACTGGGATAGGTTGGTTCGGACAAGCAACTACTCGAGGGTCAGAGGTGACATGCGTCCCTTGACGCATGGGAAATCACAAATTCTAACGCTCACTGTGATTAGGTTAGTCGACTAAGCGGTCCGGAACGCTATGAAGGTTGTGTGTGTGTGTGTGTGTGTGTATGTACACTGTTGTGGTGGCGTGTGTGTTGTGACTTGACAGGTACCGCGGAAGTTCATGGTTCAGGGGTTCAGCAGCTCAGAAGGCTTTCGTGACTGGCGATGATTAAGTTGACCCCCGGATGCCATAGCTCCTTGCCGTTTATCAGATAAGTTTTGTTTTCTTAGGGGGCGGACCGATGGAAAGGAAGATAGACCTTCAAGATGGGAATCACGATATTCGCGGTACGAAAACAATTCATCAGAACTGTCTCGCCGTGAGCCACGATGAGAAAGTTGGCAGGGAGAGGCGAGCTGAGAAGAAAAAGAGCTCCAGCTATGAGTAAGAGAGTGATGCCAGCCCAAACCTTGACGCTTTGACTGGATATCTCAAGCCGCAAAGGCAATGGTGAGAGCGATGAAGGACGTCGTGAGTACAGAAGTGACTCATGGCTGCTTTTGGAATCATTGAAGGAAGGCCGATCGAGACGGAGAGATACGGATGCTTGGCCCTCTAACGAATCGCCTCGATTTATTCTCCGAAAATGATGTTTGTTTTTGGACTGTCGGACGTCTGCTTTGACCATCTGCGATCTCGCATCACTCGAGAGGCAGGTAAACTCCCCGAGGCTCTCTAGTGACCTTGATCGGGACAGACAGAGATAGCTCACAATATCGGCAGACATCCGGGGCAGAGAGCAACCTTCCCGAAGATGGTGTATCTACTGTGCGTTGCAACCAAGATCCGAAAACATGGGGAAAGGGGGGGGGGGGGCACGAGCAACACCACCGCCCTACTCCTTGCCCGCCGTCTTGTCACAGCAGCTCTATTCTTACTTTCAAAGAGGGATTCACGATCATGTTCTCACGATGATTGCACGACTTTCCGTCTCCACACGCGGGTAAGCTTCCACGGGAGCGTTTCGAAGCTGCCGGTGCGAATGTCGACAGAACATTTATTGCTCCCGTCAAGTCAGGTCAACGATGGCAGACGCGCTTGAGACAGACAAGAGAAGAAAAGCCCGCGCTGTGGCACCGCGAAAGGCATCAGATAACGAACGGCCGAGTCCAGGCCTAACGGACGGCCGGACATCTCATGTCTTCCCGCCGTCCGCAACCTTTTGGCATCTTTCCTGCCGACAGAAACGTGTGTAAATGGCCGAGCTCAAGATGACCGGGAGAAGTCCCAGGCAATCACGTGTATTCGGGGCGAGCTCCTCAAGAGCTCATTCGTTCATCCGGGGCAGATGCAGGTGCTGACGAGGCTCCCCAGGCCAGCAACGCCCCGATCTCCTCTCCGGCGTCGAAGGACATTGTTGAAGGTTGTTAGACGCTTGAGCTGCGGAAAAGCTATCCCATCTTTTACTATGGCATTACTGGCTGCGGATCTGAGATGGCGATCGCAAGGGGGGGTGGGATAGTCGGCCTTGTGGTTGCAAGGCATCATCGACGGCTGACGAAAAGTGTCATTTTCAAGTATTCTAGCGGCAATTTTAGCTATATATAATGAAGCAGAGTCACATGCTTTATCAGACGTACGACGCCCATTGTGTTTTTGTGCCCCCCCACCCCCTGTGTTTTTTCTCTCTTTTTTCTTTTGGGAATGAGGGGATTAGATTATGCTTCGGCCTGTCAAATATGTTCAGGGGTTTCTTGTGGTATCGATCTAGATGAGGTCTGGACTTCGCGGTCCGTTCAAATCATTTGCTGCTCTCTGCTTGCGCTTGATGAGATGAACTGGTTTGATTTGGAGTTTGGGCCAATGGACAGCGGTTTCGGGTGCCCAAATCGCCGGGCTTAACTGGGAGCACCGGAAATGTTGTTGATCACATGTCGTCCCCAGCGGCCCCTAGATGTGGTAGTTCCTGCGTTTTAACTTGCTCAAATTGGTGATGATATCCCAATCAAGCTTCGCGGTATGCACCTCAGCTTCAGCCGTCATACCACCATGAGGGCTATGCCGTGTTTGAAACAGCCCCTGATCTGTGAACTAAAGCATCTATAGTGAAATATCGTGATAGAGTCATGTTGATTTTCAATCATCTATGGAGAAAAGTAATCTGTATCTCAGGAACTGCTGAACGAAAGAGCTGGGATATGCGCAGTGTCCATTTAGGATCCTGCCGACGCTGATTGAGCGGCAAGATCAGCGCATGGGATGTATGCCGCTATATGGACCCTATCATATAGGCGAAAGTCACAGCTTCTTCGCAGCATCATATGCCACATTCTCGTGGACCAACCTATGTGCAGCCTATGAAATACAGCTTCGCGGAGACGCCCAGAGCTTCAGGAATGCCTGTCATACACCACTAAGCCACTCACGCCTTGCCAAAGCCAATGGGATCTATGAAATTCAGAATCTATGATAAAGAGGATCGTGGGTATGGAGCTCATGAAAACCTGATAGTGATGAATGATCGAAGGGGGGCGGGGGTGGATGTCAGGAGACAAACTGGGGGATTTGGTCTCGTGGCGGTAAGAAAGTCTGTGGCCAGTCCCGCGGAGTGCGCCTCATAGCGGATAACTCAATAGCGAATCTTTGGGTATAATCAGTAATTGTTTCCTGCGAAGTGAAATCTCCCAAAGGGGATTCCCGGCTGCAGCACGATCCTTGCGTCGTCGTAGAGGAAGTGAAGAGGGTCGGTTGAGGCTCAGCAATTTCTTACATTGCACGGGATAAATGTGATAAGGACTGAAGTCTGGCTAACTAGTAAATACGTTGAATTATACTGTAAAGAAGCTGCTGCTCACTTGTGTGTGCCCACTCTGTAAGCTTCGGGGAGTGAGGGATATGCTGCCTTTGTGGCCGGAACTGCACATCTGTCAATAGTCAAGGCCAAGTGATTCATGACGAGTTCTGATAATGTGAAATTAGAGATTGGAATGTCCCTGCTCTAGTTAGATAGAAGGGCAAGATAAAGAATAGTAAAAATCGAAGACCAGTGATTGTCCTGGGCCTGAAGCAAGGTGCTTTTAATGAACTTAATCAGCTAAATCACAAATATGTTTGTTTGGTGGTTTATTTCTTCGACTTCTTTCGACCTCCTATACAATTGACCAAGCAGGCAGACAACTCCCAAAAGACAAGGGTCCTGCTCAAAGGACATGTAGGCTTTGAAGGTAATCTTTCCGTCTCGTGAAAAGCTTCACGTGTTTGGAGCCTCTTGTATTTTCTTAATCAACTTATTATGATGACCAATGTATGAAATCAGTAGATCCTCAACTCTATCATGCATATAGCAAGTTCTTTTTTGATATTTTTGCCTGAAAAAAAAGGGCACCTTTGTTCTTTTCTTACGATGGATGTGACTGTCTCGGTGTGGGAACGGGGGAGTTGGTCTCAGTATACCGAGAGCATACAAAGTTCCCAAAGTTGTGTAAATAACAAGGGGGGATATCAATTGAGAAAACCTAGACCCTGCAAAAAGAGAAGCATCCAAAAAGCAGAAAACTGCTGAAAGACGATGTCCGGAGAGCTATCCATCCCGTCTGGCACAGGTAACTGCCGCTGTATGTCGCAGCCGCTATGTATGCAAACTTAATGATATTGACCCCCAATTCCTGATACTCCTTCTCCGTTCTATCGCTCCTCTTTTTATTCTTAATTTCTTTTTTCGGGGGGCTCACAACACAACTGAGCCAGTTACGGTACGGTACGCCTGACTACAGTCTCCCGTGTCGAGCCCTGAAAATTGCGACTTTATCGTCGTAGAAAAGAATCTCGCGGAGTCGGAGGCGCGGCCGGAAGGGGCCAGGATCAGTATCTCGCAGTGATTCGTCGTCAGAGTCTTGCGCGGCAGATGCTTCCGACTGCGTGTCGTCCGCGTCTACTGCACTTGCTGGGGTATCATCGTCATCGTCCTCCTCTTCCGAGGTCTCTTCGTCTTCCTGACTCGCCGTTTCTTCATCTGTTCCCACGTTACCATCTTCATCGTCTTCGTCATCAACTCCAGAGTCGTGAGCCATGACTCCATGGTCGACTGTAACGCTGGCAATTGAGACGCTGCTGTCATCCGCCGGTTTGCTCTCTAGTATCTCGAAGCATTTTGTGGAAATGCCCACGTAGCACAACTGTATCTCTGGGCGCAGAGTGATGATGTCCACCATCTGCAACGCCAATTCTCGTGGCTCAAAGGTCCCGACAGCGTGGTCGGCAATGTGTTGCAGATTCAACGATCGTAGATGCGGAACATTCGGTAGACGTTGGAGAAATGTATGCTGTTCGCATAGTTAGCATGGTCTCATCCAGATCGACGCTCTTCGCAGTCTGACAGCTAAAAGTTACACTTACCCAGTCTTTGTAGTGAAGAGAGACGGCGAGCTCTCTCAGGTTCGACATGCGACCGCTCGTCATGTATAGCAGCATATCTGTCGTTAGCAACCAATTGCGCCAGCGATTGCCGTCCGACGGCGCATTGGAATGCTGCCGATCTGAGCTGTCCAGTAGCACCCTTTGCAAACTTGATCGATGCTTCTTGATGACCCCTTTGAAAACTTGCTCTATGAGAACTGGTTGGGGGCTCACTCGTCGACGATCTTGCAAAAACAGCACCTCCAAGCTGTTGGGCGCCAAGGTGTCCCTGAGAAAACTAATGAGAGCAGTGGAGACGGTGTTGGTGTGTATGCTCTTGAGGCATAGATGGTAGTCCATAGGCTGCTTGTGGGAACTTGCCGACTGAGAACCCAGCCTCGACGCTGGGGTCGGTGCAAATTGTCGCCGTAAACCCTTCCAGAGGTGCTCGCTCTGTACGCAGTCTAGAATGGTAATGTTCGTCAAAACTGTCCAGTCAAACGCTTGGATGCAGACCTGGATCGACAGATTGACCCGCTCCAGCTCAAGTGTACGCAGCTTCAGCTTGCCGTCCAATCTCTTCCGGGGAAAGCCGGACCATTTCTCCGACCTCTTGTCGACAGGAGATGAGCCTAGTCGGTTGGCACTAGGTTCCATGAATGTGGAACCTTGGTTTTGCACCATGTCTTCCGTCGCGGCCCCCTCGGCAATGTCCATGCCCTGGTGCTCCGATCCAACCTCAGTAGTATCGTCCATCGCACCGTCTTGGTCATGGTCTGCTTCTGTGTGCTCGACGGGGATTGAACTAAGTGAAGTCTCCGTAGCATCCGCATCGATACCCGGGTGACCCGTTGGCTGCACCGTTGAGACGGAAGAGAGCGGCGTCTTTTCTCTGGCTCTCGAGCTTGCCTTTCTCCTGATATCATATATTCGACCGACCAACACCCCAAGGACCCCGCCCAGTCTCCTGTCCCCAATAGAGCTTTCGCCAGGCCAACGAGCATCCCGATCTATCTGGTGCAGGTCCGGTCCGTCCCAGGGCTGAACAAAGTCTTTGTGCACAGCTTTCGATGATATGCCAACGCGCAATTCCTGAAGAATTTCTCTGGACCTTTCAATCACTATTGCCATTTCGTCCAGGTAGGCCAGTTCGTCGATATCCAATACCGTGAGACTTTTCAGAGGGGGTAAGACGCAGAAGGTAGGGAACTCGGCCCGGGTTTCAGCATACGGCAATGCGGGCCGCGGCACGGGGTGAGCACCAGAGGGGATCAAGTAGCCGATGGCGGTCATGTTGTTACCGCCGGATGCTGCCGGATGAGGCGGAGGAGGCGGGCTCGACGACGATGACGATGTTGTGCCCTCATAGTTGTCGTGCCACCTAACCCAGACCTTCTCCAGCTTCGATTCCCCATTGGGACTGTGCTCCGGAATGGAGGCAAGTGCCATGAAAATATCGGAGAGAACCCCCGTGGGCATATCCCAGACGAAAGTCTCCAAGTTGACCATCTTCTCGACTGCCAGCGCCACCAGCGTACCAAGCATCTTGCCACTTTCCTTAGATATCATGTATTCTGCGACCCAGTCGGTAGGGCCGTTGCCCAACGAGAATTTCCTGGTGTATTTGGCGTAGTCATTTTTTGGCCTCCGCTTGAACGGAAGAGTGTTTGCCATGTTGTATGTGGGTTGTAGCATCTTGCGCGTTCGGTGGGCGAACGAGCTGCCAAGGCAAATCGTGGAGAGGCCATACGTGAGGGCGTCAACGCTTTTGCTGTCGGATGTGTTCATCTGGGTGGCATCGGGCCATACTATGTCGAACCTCGAGTAGATGTGCGGAATTGCAAGGCTGTGGAGGTTTGAATTCGTCAGAGCGAGGGAGGTAAGATCATTTGTGTGGGTGATCTAGAAGCGCATTAGTCAATCGGAACGCAGCAGAGCACCAGCATTGAGTCGGACTTGCCTCCTTAACAATCAACCGCAAGATGTCTACCGGCAGCTCGAGCAGCGTGAGCTGTCTGCCTGAGGACTTGGTGGATGCGACGGTGTCCCATTCCTTGTCCTTGCCTTTCATGAGCTTGCGCATGACGGCAGATGGATCTTCACCAACGTCACCCTCATCGACCACAGTTGCCTGGTTCCCGTAGGTGCCATCGTGGATCGGCACAGCGTGTTGGTTCGGATGCGACTGGGCGTATTGGTGGGCGGTAGCGTCGGTTGTTTGCAGGGCTGGAGCCATGGTGACGTGAGGGCTCAGCGCATGCTGTTACGGAGAGTATCGATTTCGGCGATCAGAGAGGAAGCTGCTCTTCTGTTCACTTCGAGTAGCGGGAGCTGGGTAGGATGAGATTTGTTATCGTAGATGAGAGGCTACAATCGATATTGGATTGTCGTCTTCGTCAGTCGTCGAAGTTCTGGAGCCGGAAGCGCGTTTGTGAGGTTAGGCAGGTGCTAGATCAAAGAGTCCGCGGTAGAAAATTGAATGCAGGACCACTGTCAAAGAAAAGCAGGGAGGGCCAGTCCTTTGTCGATGAAGGTTGAAATATATCGGAGTCGCAAACGATGGTAAGTCGGAGCCAAACATGACATGTTCTGATCAAGGATATGGCATGGAGGTGGTGATAAAATTGCGGCTCTTCGGTGAATAGGAAACGGCGGTAGTGATGGTAAAGCGTTGGTTGGTTAATGTCGTTGGTGGTCGGCAAGTTCGCTTCGCGCTAAGATGACTGGACGACGTGATGGTTTCCCCAGATATGTCGTAGTACGTACCTCCCTCAAGCTGACCGCACCTTTGAAGTGATCAAGAATGGTTGATGGACATCGAGGAGGGAAAGAAAATTTACCTTACCTCCAACTTCGGGTACTTGTCGAGTGGTGAGGCAAAGCGAAGTGTGGCAGTGGCCCAGCAAGTTCCTCCGCAGCCAGCCAGGAAAGGTAGGTTCGATGGTCAACTCAGGGCTGCGTCAGGACTGCGGTAGGTAGGTAGGTACCTTCAGGTAAGTAGGTAGGTAAAGGAGGTACCTAGGTGGGGGGTTCATTCGCCAATGGCCCACAATTGTCCAGGTCCCGCAACTCCAGGTTCCGCCTGCTTATCCAGGGGCGACAGGTACCCCAGAATTTGATTCAACTAGT
The DNA here is from genome assembly GCA_036785465.1 of Colletotrichum agaves. Taxonomy (NCBI): domain Eukaryota; kingdom Fungi; phylum Ascomycota; class Sordariomycetes; order Glomerellales; family Glomerellaceae; genus Colletotrichum; species Colletotrichum agaves. The sequence goes on along the minus strand of JAXISO010000135.1, from coordinate 88,084 downwards.
GGTGTTTGACGCCGGGAAGGCCACCTGACGAAGTACCATGTTTTTTTGGCGACACTACGGCGGGATAGGCGCTCCAGCGTGCTGCGAGTGAGGTAGATTGAATGCGCCTACATGTCCAAAAATCCCCACAAGAGGTGAAGGGCCAACAGCATGGATACAAGGCTTCGCAGTCGATTTTCAGATCTGGCACCTCAACCCCTTCTGGGCCAAGATGATGGACCGCAATCACCTTCAGCACCAACAACCCCCAGAAGATCAATCTCAAATATGCTTGTCTCGATCACGGGCGTAAGTAAGGTTATCCTTCAAATGAAGATGCTGATGGCAGCGCGCTCTGCCCCAGCCATCTCAGCTCAAGAATCCCAGCTCAGCCAGGCATCTGCCTTACACCTCACATACCTCAACCCAGCATGAGTTCTCAGCTCGCTGAAGCTCTCCACGGTCCACCTTGATGTCCCTGTGTCCGAGGCCTCGGTCGCAGAAGCCCGGCAGTTGCGCAACCCCCACTCTACTACGGTAAACCGAGAGGAGAATTAAGCTTTTTGCATGATCTGCGTGCCATCGATCTTCAGTTGACACCCGGGGCCATCTCCTGCAATTATGAGTCCCAGAAGCTCTCTCCGCTGTACTTTATCGCAGACGCCCGGAGCTGAGCTCGTGGGGAGTCAGGGCGCCTGTGGTAGCTGCTCTTCCCCTGATCCCCTGTTCGCCTCGGCGATTGAAACCTCTTATCCGGTGAGCTTTTCGCCGATGCCTCATTCCGAATGCCTCTTGTTCAACAGAGGATTCGGTGGACAAGGGGGTGTTCAGAAGAGTAACGAAACTTAAGGAAGGACGAGCAATGTAGGGTCAGTCTGGGCGAGCGAAGGAAAAATAAAGGAATGGCAAGCGATGACACCCGCCATCCCGAACGCCTTTTTGCAACTATTACTTCCGGCTTACACGGGTTGTTGGTCAGCAGGTCCGGCGCCTCGGATTGGCTCAACCCAAGGCATTGTGTACGAGAGGTCACGACCCCACGAAAAGGGCCGCAACGGTGACGTTTTCTGCCCATGGAGGGGTCATTCCGGCGCGGGTTGCCCTGCGACTGACTTGTGTTGGCTGGTTCACAGCACGTATTACGTTGTAGAGCAAGTCTTTTCGTCCCAGCCGGAAACGCTGCAAAGTGGTTGGCGGTATACTTCCTGACTAGCAGGCATCCATCCGTAGGATATCGTAAAGAGCACTTGTGTTTGGCGCATTGCGTTCTCCTGGCCGTTGCTAATGAACCAGGCATCGCAAGGCCGGGGCCACCGTCTCCCTTCCCGGGTGCCATGTGTTCACGATCAAGGCACCAACTGATTGATTAAAAATCCGTTTCTGTCCACGTTGCAGGAAATCAGGGTGGTTTTGTAGTCTTCCATTCAGAAACACCGTATCTCGTCCATGAAATGCTTTAGGTGTTGTGAATGTTGATTGATGTTCCTGCCGAGACATGCGGCTACCTTCCATACCTTAATACCTCACAAAAAGTAACACCTGCCCCTCCCCGCCACTCCAGTTATCTGCCTGGAAGGTGCGGTACAGACCATCGGACCTCTCTCCTCTACACCACACCCAACCTAGGTACCCATCTGCGCACCAAGTAATTACACCTTCCCCGGCATAAGGCAGTGAGTACAGTCGCCCGGAAAAACCACTATTTATTATGCGCTCTTACCGCCTTGATTTTACCGTCTGACTACGAACAACAGTCCTCACATCATCCCATTTAGACTCAAAGGGAGCGCTCGTGTGCCTCCGACACAGACATTAGCCCCCTGCGCCCTGTGGTGCATCATCGTCACAACCCGGCGGAGTTCATTCCTCCGCTCGAGAAGCTCCCAACTCGAGTTCATTTCGAAAGCATCCATCTATCTACACCACTGTCCGCGAAGATCGACCGGTAAACAAACCAAACCGAACGATAGATCGATTCCCTATCCGATAGCAGATCATCGTCCGACAACAAAAACAACACGCAATCATGACGAACTTCGTGGTTGAACTCTGGGAGTCCATCTTCACCCCCGGCACGACACCTACCCTCTTGCTAGCCACCAACGCAACTTTCGCCGCTTTACAAACCCTCCTCTTCGTTCTCCTCGTTTTCACTCACAGCATCCACTTTTTCGTGCTCTCTGTCATTTCCCTTGGACTGTGGCTCAGTATTAACTGGTTCGCCCGCGAGCTAGCCAAACACGCCGCAGAGGAGGCAGAGAAGAAGCGTCTCGCCGAGGCTGCCTTGGAGGCCGCGCCCGCCGGGCCCACGGATGATAGTGACACCGAAGTCGAGGGCGCGGCGGCGTTGGGCGGTCATAAGAAGAGGGTCTCCAAACCAATCGGAGGAAGTAGCCAGGTCGAGACGGAGGAGCAGAAGCAGGCATCGGAGCTGAGGCGTCGGGTGGATGCTGCTAAGAACGCATCGGAGAACAAGAACGAGGAGTCGAGCGTGAGCACTGAGGACGAGTGGGAGAAGGTTTCCGAGGCCGAGAACGAGAAGGAAAAGTAGAAGCTTTGATTGGTGCGAGATGACGACAGGTACAGAACACAACACCGCCGACGCGCTCAACCCTATGTGACGACGCGATGCGATGCTGCCATGTCAAAGAGAGGGCGGAGACCACGCATCGGTGCGATGAGACATTTGAGATACCCTTGGGCAGCGTCGCCATGATGAGTTACCACGATCATGGCCTCAAGCGGAACCCAGCGAAGCGGGCTTGTATATATGGATTCTCGATAGCATACTTCTTTGGGAGTACCTCAGTACAAACAAGTTGAGACGAAGGTCATCATGATCAGGAAATATTTGCATTGAAGATGCGCTCCGACATCCAGCACAAGCCGGCTGTGATCACACATACCCCGAAAACATACCCAGCCTTAACTCCGTAGACCGACCGAGCCCTACAAACATTCATCACAACCTACACACTATAAGCCGAAACGATAATTCTTCCGAAACGCCGTCCCATACCCACGCTAGATTTACAGCATTCACTGGGGTTAGCCCGCCCAGATTGGCTCAGAGATACTTCAACTTTCGGGTTGCAAACGCGGCGACGACGGCACACATGGCTCCAATGAAGAGACAAACAGCAATCGCGTTGGGGCCATCCGTGTTGTGATGCTCTTCCTCGGGCGCATCCGAGAGCTCGGGGCTCTTGCCAGGTTCTAGAATTGAGAAGACAATGGAGCTGATAAAGGTGCCGATGAATTGCGGCAGCGTGGTGTAAATATTGAGAATGCCAAAGTAGATACCAGACAGTTCTCCCGTAGACGACGAAGCCTGCGGGTTTTCTTCAGGACCATGTTCGAGGTGCAGCGGCTGGTCCTGACCGAGCGTCGGAAGTTCGATATTCAAGGCGTCAGATAGCCGGCGGTACGCTGCGCCGCCGCCTTCGCGGGCCCCGCTGAGTTTATTGACCTCAATTCCAAGGAATGCAGAAGGAGCCCACATGGCGATGGTCCACGAGAACCCACACGCGGCTACGAGGAAGGTTGCAAAGCGAAAACTCGTTGCGAGAGGTGCCAGAGACATGGCGGCGGCGAAGGAAAGGTGACCGAATATCCAGGCTGTCATGAGGTCTGGCTTTTTCTTGCGGAACTTCTCTAACAGCGGGGCGATGCTCTGCGGCGGCCGGGCTGTGAACTTGTCGTCGTCCGGTGATTTGACTACGAGAGGAAGCAGCCATGCGCCTATGAAAGTTACCGTGGAGTAAATGACTAAAGCCATGCTTCCAATGCGGCCAATATCCCCAAGCGCGTCGCTGGAACCTTTGTTGTTGTCTGCGGGAGCGTCGTAGCGGAAGTAAGTCTCGCCCACCCATGTGGTGCTGTAGAATAGGAAAGGAAACCAACCGATCCAGGACCAAAACTGGGCCCAGCAGATGGCCTGGATTCTTGGTGGCAGGTGAAGTAGGGTCGACCAGATTTGGCGAATGACCTTGAACCTTCCGACTCCGTGGCGCGGATCTTGTCTCGTTGATACGAGAACTCGTTCCTGAACAGCCCAGCATGTAACGGCAGATGAGAAGACCATCATGAAAGTGGCTATCACTGTAAGAATTTGGAACTGCGAGTCGCCCAGCCACGACCCAAAGATGCCGACCAAGTCTACGGCTCCAGCAGCGTAGCCCAGCATATGGCCAATGGCCGACATTCTGCTAGCTAAGGACAGGTTAGGACGCACACGTGAACGAAAAGCTCAATTACTTACACCAAGCAGCGCCAGTCTGCTGCTTCTCAATTGGCAAAGTGTCGACGATCAAGCTTCGCGCACAAGACATGACTGATGATGGGTCAGTTGGCACGCAAACCAAGTGCCCGAGGTCATGCTAAACCTACCAGCATTGATGGCAAAGTCCACAACATAGATCGCTAGGACGGCCAGAACGATGGTGAACACCCGAGCAGTTTCCTTTTCCGATATGAATATTCCCACAATCTCTTTAGTAAAGCCCAATATCATCAGAGCAATCGAGGTAATAATCGCTCCCAGTACTATGAAAGGTCTTCGACGGCCCCATTTCGACTTGGACTCGTCTGCGATAGCTCCGACGATGGGCTGCACTACCAGACCAGAAAGAGGGCCTGCGACCCAAACCAGCGATGTGTTACTCTTCGAGAGGCCGAGATTGAGGAGATATGGCGTGCAATCTGTCGCCTTCAGTCAGCACCCGGGTCTGTGTGTAATTGACGGTACCAGACGTACATGTCATCTCGATTCCCCATGTGAAGCTGTGGTCCGGGGTCATGTCAGCTTGGACACAGTACCAATTGAAGGACTGCAGGCGCGACATACGTGATACCGAGTGTGTTGAAAGTCAAGAGAATCATCCGCATAGCCTCGGAGCTTCCCCGGATGGAGGGCTGCCCTGACCAACTGGACATCTCGGCGTGGTCTTGCTCTAGTACGAGAGCGTCGTCCTCAGCGTTGTCACTGTCTTCGTCTTCGCCGTCGCCGTCGTCTTCGTTGTTGTTCAATCGAAGGGGTGTTCCACGAGATCCGGTTGTGATTCTCTCCTCTCGGTGTGCTTGTGGTGGTCTGCGCAGCTTGGAGACGTCATCAAGCTCGTCGCTCTCTCTACCGTTTCCGACGCTGGAGGATGAGCGCGAAGGTGTTCTGATGGGCGTCGATTTACCACCCGAGCCGTCGAGTGAAGGAGGATGACGAGAGGAATCATGCGAGGACGTCGTTGAGCTCGACACGTGGTCCATTTGAAGGTCCCCGGAGAATGTGAAAAGGCCAGGTGGGCCAGTGACTTTACAGTAGATCCCGGGGCGCTGTCGCGGCCGCCGCGGATGCCAGGGGCGGCGGGCGCGCCGCAATTGCGCAGTGCGTATGCGGACAAAAGAGCTGCCAGGGATGCAGGTTCTTCCTGGTGTGTGGTCTTTGGTGTATCTTCCTGGGGTCGACGTGCTGCAACCCGCGGGTGCAGAGCCAAGGGAGGGGTGGTAAGAAAGCTGAGGAAAGCTCTGGTGGGCCTGGCGATTAAAATATTATGGAGCCTGATGCGCGCTGTCGGGATATGGGTACGTATGGAAAACCTCAGGCAGGACAGATGCTGCGTGGCTTCTCGGAAATACTAATACTGAGGTGCTACGTGTATGGAAACGTGCTGCACTTAATTACCGCAAATAATGATGCGAGGGAGCACAGGAATCCTGCCATACGTGGATAACGAAAGTACAGACGGTATGGCCCATGTCTCGTGTAAGTCACTTCGTGTAAGGTATCTCCCTACATCGCCATAACGCGTCTCCCTGCCGCCAGCTCTATCAATGTGTGTTTCCCAAAAGCCACTGATGCAGCATGTCTGCAAGTGTGACTTGAATACCTCGTAATTGGAGTCTGTCGGATATCTGATGCTGATGGGAAGTTCTCACATGAATATACGGACGCCTCGAATGCCCGGGAAAGCTCAGTGACCCTGGTCTGCTGTTCGCACCTTGTGTCCAATCAGCGAAACCGAGTTCCTGATCTCACTCAGGGCGCTAATCGAGACGAGAGCCAACAACCATTGCATCGACGCAGGGCATTGACTTTAGCAACCGTTATTCGATGCAAGGCGGTAAAGCCAACAGTTTGTCAATGTCTACTGTTTTACATTTTTTTTTTGTCAAGGAGCTAGAATGTCGGAAAAGAACACATCTCAACTGCAGCGCTGCGTGTGTGTATCGGTAGCAATAACAGCAGCATCAAGCACGTGGCAGCTTGGTCCCTGGCATGTAGTCCCTTGTTTTCACACTGGTCAAGAATGCCATGGTTTTGGGCGACTCGTTGGGACGCGCAAAGTCGAACTCTCGTTGGGCCTTGTCCCTAGGGAGCTTTCCTAAGACGAATGTTGAAACTCACGCAAGCTGCCGAGCAGTCCAACTTTGCTTAACCGGGCGGGAATCGGTTCAAAGACCCATCAGGCTTGGGACACATTTCAGTTCCATCTCCTCAGCATATTGATCGTCGATACTCTCGAGTCAGTTTCCTCTCCCGCGGATAGTTCCAGTATTCGCAGATCGCCATCAGTGAATATGGCATTCTCAGTTTCTGGTTCAAGCGGCCCGCCCTTGCGGACTCTGCTCTCCAGATAGGGCAACGCCGCGCAGGCCATGCGTCAGGGCCGCTGCCCCTCCAGCATCTGCCGCCGCACAAAGGTCCCAGGACTGCCCCGCGTTCAACGGCGTGCCCCGCCGCCTATACGATTTTCCTTGCCCGCTTTTGCGGCCAGTCGAGCTCCGACATAGGCCAACTTGCGTGATGAGTGGTTCGCTGTGACGAATTAGCCGCTAACCAGACTGCCCAGCCCACACGAAATTTCCGTCCGCTGTTGTCCTTGGAGTTTTTGACTCACCGCAGAAACCACTTCGCCGGACAGCTTCCGCGACGAACAGAAAGCCAGAGAGACTACAGAGTCGCGCAGAGCGCCCTCCTTTTGGACCTTCGACAACTTCGGCTCTGACCAATTGACTCGGGACTCGCTCGCTTTCCCTCCCCAAGATACCTACCCCGCCGGTAGACTTTCCCCCGTTGTACGACCGACTGCTGCAGAATCTTGTCGCATCATTGGCTTCACTGCGACATTGTGCTCCATCCCTGCGCGCCCGACGTTTTCGCCCAATCCACGAGCCCATCGAGACGTCTTCCAGGCACGCCTCCCCACCGTCGATCCCACCTGTGGACGAGCATATACATATCTAGCAAACCATGGATCTGGTCAACCAGTTGGTCTTACCCCTCCGCTCGTGGGAACATCATGGCGCAGTTCAAGGAGAAGCTAATAGCAAAGGAAAGCCTAGAGGGCCGCCTGCTGTTCGCAGTGCCCAAAAGTGAGTCAATCCTGCTCATTACACCTCGTCCTTCAGGCCACGGAACTGACATTGATTCCCACAGAGGGCCGTCTCAATGCTGCTACTCTGAACCTGCTCGAAGGTGCCGACATTCAGTTCCGCCGTGAAAGCCGCCTCGACATCGCTCTCGTCAAAAACCTCCCCATAGCCCTCATTTTCCTGCCCGCTGCCGATATCCCCACCTTCGTCGGCGAGGGTCGCGTTGATCTTGGTATTACCGGTTGGGACCAGGTCAAGGAGCATGACGCCGGGATCATCTCGTACAACAGGTCTCGCCGAGCCTCGGTCGACCTCGATAACGGCGACCTGAAGCCCACCGGGGGTTGCGAGATGGTCATGGAACTTGCTTTCGGCGCCTGCAAGCTGCAGGTTCAGGTCCCCGAGAAGGGTGCTTATGCCACGACGCAGGACTTGATTGGCAAGACGATCGGCACCAGCTTTGTCAACCTCGCGGAGGAGTACTTCGCCAAGCTCGAGCTCGGAGTTGATGCAGACGGCAACAGCAACTCGTCGCCGAGAAAGCTGCGCACCAAGATCATCGAGCTGAGCGGTAGTGTCGAGGCTGCTTGCGCACTTGGTGTTGCTGACGGCATCGTCGATCTCGTTGGTGAGTAGTGAATGACTGTTCCAAGCTGAGCACGGTAACTGACCTTACACCAGAGTCTGGCGAGACGATGAGAGCCGCTGGCCTCAAGGCAATCGACACCGTCGTCGACTCCCAGTCCGTACTCATCAAGTCCCGCTCACCCTCCAATGTCGAGCTCGTCGAGCTCATCGCCGCCCGTATCCGTGGTGTCATCACCGCTCAGAAGTTCGTCCTCTGCCAGTACAACATCGAGAGGTCACGCCTCGGCGAGGCCAAGCAGATCACCCCTGGAAAGCGCGCTCCGACCATCACCACACTGGACGAGGAGGGCTGGGTTGCTGTCAGCTCAATGGTTGAGAAGAAGAAGATTGCTCTGGTGATGGATGATTTGACCCGCGTTGGCGCCACGGACATTTTGGTGCTTGATATCCACAACACTCGATAGATTCTTTGCAGCATCTTAAAATATTTAGACGACGACCACGAGACATGTAATACACGTGAGGGAGTAACATATAACCCCTGGGGCCGTGTCTCGGGGCGAGCTGGGCGCAAAGCCATGCCAATCACCGACGCGCTTGTCGCAGTTGTGGAGGGCAAAATGGTATCAGAATTGAGCGTCGGCATGTATTGTCTTGCTAGCGTTGCGTCGGCGATGGAGTTCTGCACCGGCTCTGCATCTCAGCCCACCTCAGTCCTTGCGCCCTGAGCCCCTGATCAACAGAAGCTCTTGGTGTGCGTCTGCGCGAATCGGTGTCCCCATCGAAGCTTTGTGCAGGGCGTAGTGCAGCCTCTCACGGCTCACCTGGCTGTGTGTGATGTAAGGTGGGTAGGTAGGTAGCTAATTACCTGACCTAGAGTCGAATGGACGTAGGTCCCGTCTCCTGCTGATCTCCACTTCAATCGCGCCAAGTGGGGCTAACTCCGTCACTCCCGCGTCCCGTCCGCAGCGCACGCGTGAAACAGGGCGACGTACTGGAAACGAGAGCGAGCGGCGTTGGCGGCGGATGGCGGACGGTAACGAAAACCCCGGAGCGGCCGGCTTGTGGAGTGACTGGCCAAGATATTTAATTTATCACATCTCCGCACGTCGTCGTCTTTAACGTCTTTTCCCCCTCCCGACTCCCTGGTAAACAATACCGAAACGATAACAAAGGATTGAGGTTCTTCGGAAGCAGCTTGGATTGAAAGTCAATTGCCGCCTCGACATGCGAAGGAACCATTCAGCTGAAAGAGTGTCAGGGTCCAACGACGAAAAAATGTCGTCATCGGTCACCTCCACCAGACTCACTGCCACGAGGGGCGGCAGTGATGCTGGCACCACTCGGCAGTCGACCATATACAAGGTCAGTCCCACCTGCGCATGCTCGTTCAATCTCAAGATTCTGTGTATGAGTAGACCCGGAGACTCACATAATTGTAGGGAATTATGACAACAATCATCTTCGTCTCATTCCTGCTCTCCCTTGTTTGGGTGGACATCAGATACACCCTGAAGAGATTACAAAATCGCGGCCATGATCGGGGCGGTGGCTGGATGCCCGGCTGGCTACAGTGCATCGTGTACCGGCGCTCGCCGTACCAATGTGTTCAGACGAGGGAGCATTCAACGCCAAGTCCCAAAGATGAGCAGGGCGACTTCTACTACCACAGCAAACAAAAGAAGTTGATGCATATGGAATTTGACGACGCCTTCGAGATCCGAAGACAGATGCTCGTGATACTGGGGTTGCTGTTTCTGGGTATTCTTTGGGGGTTCTGGGTTCTTTCGAGTTGGTTGTGGAGGAGCCTATCGCAGCGTGGAATATGAGCCGTTGGAAAGAGAAATGGCGTTTCCTTGTGAAAGGAGCATGGAAGCGTTTATTTGCCGCTCATGGTTTCCGTGTTTTTCTATTTGACGGGATGATGACGACAACTTGGGACGAACAGCTGTCTGCACGACCCATGCGGTTGCGAGGGATTTGGCATTGATGAGAATTGTCAACCCATTCTCGACTACAGAAATACCACAACACCAAAAATACAGAACCTCTTCATTATTGAGCGCGTCATATGGAATTACATGAAACCGCGAGTCGTTAATGTATGCAAACTTCCCGACTCTGAGGTGGCTGTCGAATAACGGAAAGAAAGTTACGTTGCATTGGTGTTCCCAAATGAATCGACCGCTGCCTTCGTGCAGAGAGCACTTGCATGCCCGAGTTTGCGAAATATCAGATAGGATTCCAATAAGTACAGACCAGCCGAACACCAGTGCACTTGTCTGCTTACAGACTCGATTGTGGTCACACATCCCGAACCGTTATCCGATCGTGCCCAGTACCTAACCTATAACGTGGTACAGTAAGGTAGCAGGGCACCCTGGTCTCCACAGATGCTGTGCACGGGCAGCTGTTAATGGGTGGCTCCCAGCTCCTTTTCTAGAATTTCTTCCCCGCGCGCGAACGCGTTGTGCTAAATGCAAATGCACGCGCAGATTCGAGTCCCTCGCCTACCACGCACGCCGACCTCAATTTAATGCATCACGTTCATTCAGCCGTCAGATGAGATGAATATTTCAGAGCCAGATCCGGAGCCAGATCGCAGCGAAAGGCCCGGCGTCATGCACGGCACCTCTGCGCCGTTAGGCGACGGGCTGCGATCTGAATTGTTCGCCGCAATCGAAGCCATTTACGCGGCTTGTGGGTCCAACACGTCCACTCACTCAAACGCGCCTAAACCAGAAGTTCGACGTCAACCGGACGAGACGAACCACGATGCCGCCAGCGGTTCGTCGGAGGCTGCTTGTGAGCGGCTCACCGAAGTCCTGAACTACTGGCGGAATAGTATCAAGAAGCGTAAACTGCGGCACCAACAGGCGACCTATCACCTCCATCCACCCGGAAATCACCAGGACTTCGAGAGGTGGGTTATGGCTCAGAGCATGTCTGAAATAGACTCCGCTCTCGTTGTCCAACTTCGCAGAGTGTGTCCTCAGTCTGGATTCGAAGTGCTTCCTGTTGTCATGGAGTACACCGCAACTACCTGCCAGTACAACGCTCTGGTTTCTCGTCAACAGCCAGGTGTTTCTATAGCCGAGCCTCAATCAGGAGAGCAAAGTTACTGGAAGACGTTTCAGCATGTACGGCACACCCCACGCATCTACCAGTTCAAGAGCTTCTCGGGGTCAAAATTTGCTGAGAATATCGAGTGCAAAGACGGTAATATACTTGACGAAATGCATGTCTCATGGGAACGGGCTCGTCGTGGTGTTTTCTCTCAAGGTCCACACGAGCAGCATCTTGTCGACGAAGAGCGTCGAGCTCGTGAGGCGGACCCCAAGTGGTATCAGAAAATAATTCCTGGAACGACCGCCGACCTCGGTACCTACTTCGCCCCAGTCAGTCAGACACTCCAACCACGCTGCGAAGTAATACTTACCATGCAGCAGGCCGTCATATTGGTGCCTGCGGAGACGCATCTCGAGCTCATCGATCTCGCAGAAAATCCGCAACCCGTCGGAAATGTCTGGCGTTATATGCTGAGGCAATGCGAGGAATCTGTGTATCCAGACGTTTATTTCAAAGGCCTCAAGAAAGTATGCTATTATGCACTGCCCAAGGAAGCCAGCGCCCCTGCTAGGATTTGCATCGCCGGCATGACGTTGCGGGACCGAAACCTACAGGATTGGGTCGACGCATTAGACCCTCAGCTCATGGGCGATATGATCATGACCTCTTTGACATTCAGAGACAGGGAATTGTTCGAACACCTCGCTGCGCGAGCGCCAGTTCATCCCACGATCAACTACGGATGGCTTTGCCAGAACTTGGACTTCCATGACTACTCGGTGGCAGCCGCACTGAAAGCGTACGGACTCAAATCGTGGACAGAGATGGCCGCTAACAGACCAACAGGCTGCGCCGATTTCTATTTCAGGAAGGCAACTTTTTGCAGATTGCGTGCATTATCAATAGGATGCCCGCATATCCTGAGGATGGCGAGGACAGCCAAATCGCCGCAGGACTTGCGAAGGAGGCTCTGGCAATTCCACTCAATGGTCCGGTCTCGGCGAGTCACGGCCGTGCCATGGCTGACTTGTTGAAATACTTCAAAAATTTCCGGACTTGGAGCGAGTTGTGAGTGGCATGTCTGTGAATATGCAAATGTCTGGTTAACAGTGTGTAGGGTCAGCACAGTCATCAGCCAGCCTCGCGAGCTATGGAGGAACATGCAGTTCATCTTTGGACTGCTTACCAGGCTGCTAGAGGCCGCGAAACGAGACGACTTACCTCTTGACCAGGTGAGATCATTCTATCGGAAGTATGAGAATCTCATCGTCACCGCCGATTCGTTCGGTCAGATCGGCAGTCTGATCAGCAACGCGTCAAAAGACCAGAGTCGCGAAGCCAATACCACAAGACAGGCTTGGCGAGAACCAGAGCCGGCGAAAAGATGTACACAAGATGACGACGGTGCTTCTCAGTCAACTAGCCCAGCGGTCATCGCTGGTCTGTTCAGGAGTCTGGACCGACTGGAAATGCACGAGGAGATAAGCAATCTTGTGGAGCACATTGTCAAGCATCAAGATGAGATTAAGCCAATTAATATGGCATCTTTCTGGCTGCCGTGCCTTAGATACCTACAAGATCTTGTCGATGCGACTCCGACCTTTCAAGAGCTCTTCCAGACCATCTTCACGCTTTACTATAAGGTGGTTTTCGAAGATGATTCTCTGCAGCTCGAAGAAGCTCCAACGTCAATCTCGCCAATGGCACCATGCTGTAAAGACTGCAAATACCTGAACACGTATTTGGAACAACCTGGTTGGAAGAAGTTTCACGTTCAGAAACCCAGGAACGTGATAGACCACATTCAGGGTCAGCTCCGCAGACAGAAGAAACCGATCGATACCACAGTGTATGGAAAGAACGAGGCCTCCATTACTATGCAACTCAACAAGGCATCTTTGGTCAACAAGGAATTGGGCACGATCAAACAGTTGAGGAAACAAGAGGCAACAAAAGCTGTGCGACAATTCGAACCTGACAGGCTGCTTCCATTCCTCGGAGACAAAGGGGACATCATGTGGAAGCTCGGCAACGCAGACAGCGTAGAGTCGTCGACTCAGAAGACTCCAGCAAGGATAGCGGATTCATCATCGGCCAGCGGTTACGGACTGTCAAGGAAAAGCTCATCATCATCGGCGAATGCATTCATAGACTCTGCAGCGACGACACCGTGCAAGAACGAGCGCGATTCGATCGTGAAGAGCGAGATCGAGTTCAGTCTAGATTCGGCAGTATGCAGAGCGACACCAAAGACACAGCCTGACCACGGTATGTTCGCGTCCGTCAAGAAGGAGAAAACGCCAACCAGCGGCACTTTGGGACTTTCCACAAGAGATCGACTGAAGAACCTCCAACCTCCTAGGCGAGAGTCGACGCCGAAGTTCAACGATTATTCCAAGGTTCCAAATGGCTTGAGGTCGCCTAAAGATCCGCAACACACTAAAGCACTCCCCAGCAAGGCTTCGGTGCCAATGACGGTTGCCGGCAGCAGCAGCAGCTCGGTCAAAGCAGAGCCCTCACCAACGCGGTGGGACCTGTTGGCATCTTTTGGGGGGATTCGCAGCAGGGAACCCGTGCGCAGCGGTGTACGAAAGTCTGCCTTTCCTCGCGGCAACAGTGCTGCACCACACGTTGTAAAGACTGGACTTTCGAACAGGGCGAATGCCACACCAGGGCAGTCAACAGCGTCGGGATCTACCGCGTCTTCGTGGCACACTTCGGGAGGACCGGACTTCATGTCAGCAGTCCTGGACGCGGAGCGCACAAGAAAAGGATGCTGCAGCAAATCAACTTGTGAAGTAAAAACCGCATCCGGAAACCTCGTCGGCCCGGGCATGTCCTCGGGCAAGTCGAGATTCGATGGCCTTGCTCAGGATAAGGAGAATATCGGACTTCACGGGCTGGGGAAGAACGTTTCACGTCCACATCGTTCATCACACGCAGGCGCTCTAACAGCGCGTTTCAGTAACGCTGGAACGAATAGCAGTGCCTCTGCCTCTTTGGGGAGCAAGAGGAAGGCGGCCGACGATGGGATCATAGATCTGTGCAGCAGCAGCCCCGAGTCGGCCGCGAACAAGCGTCAGAAGACTGTTGGCGTGTTTGATCCCTTGGATGACGACCCTTTTGGAGATTAGAGGGGCTGGCGCAGTGCCATTTTCATAGCGTCAGGCGCGACTTCGATAGAGTTGTTTGGTTGTGTTGCTTATATCGTGTGGTTCGTCTGCCACGAACCAGGCACAAGGCGTTGGAGGTTGTAAAACATGTTCGTTGATTTATGAGATGAGCCGGATCGATACCCCTTGAGAACAGTTGCATTAAGGAATCAATGAATGCCTTTTGTCATTGCTATGCGAAAACAAAGATAACCTTCGCCATTTTTGTGTACCCTTGTCATTTCAGACATCCCTTACTTCCAGTGGCACTTACATCACGTACAGGATATCCGTATCTAGGAATTATCAGCAACGGAGCCAAACAGGTGGGGGTAACGGTGCATCGGAAGACTTACCGATCGGGTGACTGCTGGAAAGCTGAGGCAGCTGGGTGTACTTCTCTTGGAGCACGTCACGGATGCTATTGAGGAGCTGAACGTAGCTTTGCTGGGGGTTGGCTTTGAGGGCTGAGATGAAGGCGTAGGACATGGCACCAGTGGCCTGGTTGGCAATGTTGGCATCGGCGCTGCTCGTATGTTAGCCACGAATTCCCCCGAGCTTCCACCACCAGACGGATCACTCACGATGTCTGACTATCCTTGCTGCCGGACCACATGATAACGTCAGCAGGGGATGTACGGGTCTCTTTGGTCCTTTCGTAGGCGTCATCACCGGCAATGGCACGTTTGCCCAAGCTGAAGATGGAACTCGCGACACCGCCAAGGTCACCGGAGGTATAGGCTTGGAAAACGTTGAGCAGGCCCTGGCCTGCCTCTTTAGCCAGATTGGGCTCCTTGAGGACGCCCTTGGTAGAGTAGATGTACGGTAAGTCAAGCGCGGAACCAGAGTGGCAGGAATCGAAGATGGCCGTCAACCGAACACCTGGTTGCAGCGGCTTCACCATGATATGGTGCATCTCGTCATCGACGATGTGGCCGGCCTCCTTAAAGTCGACCGGGTAGATAACTTCATCGTATCCGTCATCTTCATCGCCGTCAATGTCCTTGGTCTGACCGCCGTGGCCCGAGTAGTGGAAGAAGAGCGAGTCGTTGGGCTGGGCACCCTGGACGAGCCAGTGCATGGCGCGCAGAATGTTCTGCTTGGTAGGCTGACCCATGGGCTCGCGCTGGTCGTCGGTGAGAACGACCATGTCCTCACGCTTGTAGCCGTAACGCTCAACGAGGAAGGCCGAGACGTTCTTAACGTCGTTGATGCAACCGCGAAGCTCGCCCTCTTGGCCGAAGTAGTTGATACCGATCAGGAGGGCTTTCCTCTTGCCCTGGCAAGTAGAGTACTGGAAGCCGTAGCCTTCGGGAGCGCCGTGGCCGAACTGTTGAATCCCTGAGGGAGGAGGAGGAGGCGCGCCTCTGTTCCCGTGAGCCCAGTCATTGGAGTCAACGGTGGGCATGTCTGTGGCTTTGTGAGTTTGGTCCAGCTTCATGGGTTGAGAGACTTACGTGGTCTTCCCTGGTTGCCGTGGTTCACAGGGTAGCCGTAGACGTCCAGGCCGTGAGGTGGCGGGTAAGAGGGAGGCGGGTATCTGCCAACGTAGCTGTTATCGGGGTTGGGGTTGGGCGGCGCTTCTCTGTAGTTGCCGTAGCCGTCCGGGGGACCCGGAGGAGGCCGATTGTATCCTCCGCCGTAGCCGCCATGGTGAGAGGGGGGCGGGCCCGAGGGGGGCTGATACCCGCCGCCGTAACCTCCGTTATGGCCGCCGCCGCCGTAGCCGTACTGTCCAGGATAGCCAGACATGTGTGCTGGGTTCAATCTATAGTTGATGTCGGGCTAGTTGTTTATGAGGAAGCAGGCGTTTTACACCTCGCTGGAATGATATGAGTGGCTGCTCTCTCAAAAAGGGCGGGGGAGGCGTTGAATCCCACCTAAGTGAATGCAATGGTCCAAACAAGCCTTGTTTTCAGGGATGCCCAAAATTCATGAGGATCTGTAGAATCGCAAGTCTCGGGAGCGGCACCGTAGAGCAAGTGTCGTTGACTGTGGGATGGATGTTCAGAGGTTGGGAGGTGGGGCGGGATGATGATCCGGGAGGGGCCCGATCACATTGAGGTGAAGAGTGAGGTCCTGAGGTCAGAGATGAGGGGTCCCTTAAGATAAGCTTCCCAGTTGCCTGGCTGAGAGGAAAGTTCGGGCGGTAAGCTGAGGCAGTAGGGGATCTCAGCTAGTCTGGAGGGGCTGACCCGTGAGGCAACCCAGGATGAGACGCCTTTCAAGTCGGAGTGGTGGGGTTTGAAGGGGGAGGGAGGGGCGGCAGCGGAGTGCTCGGTTTCAATTGCACCTTGGAAACTCTGAAGCAACGCACAACCTCCAGATTTACACCCGCTTCGGTGACATTCTTCCATTCTTAAACACCATCGACACATTTTGTGCATCTCAGTGAGTATTTGGAACAGGTCTACTTGAGTTCTTCCCACCTTAGCTGGAGTTAGAAACACAACCGCCATACTCGATTAACACTGGTTGGTCGTATGTATTGCTGACTTAGATCCGCGATTGCCCATTTCGCTTTCGCTCATTTTCTGGCTTATTACTATACCTGAGTAATCACTTCAGCCACGGTGTACAATTTAACCTAAGTCAGACAGAGCGAGCGGCGGCTCAATTCTTTAGGGAACGATCGTGCTCGTCTCATACTATAGATGAAAGGATACAAGCTATTTTATTTTTCAAGATGACTCGTCAAAATCACGACCGTGAAGTCCACAATGCTAATTATTTAGCAGCTAGAGCCCAGCGCAATCCGACCACGACAACATGCATCTAGACCTGACATATGGTGAAGTCAGGCTGGAAATGTTTCGTGCAGACGAAAAGCAAATTCCAGCATGCAAGTCATCACACAAATAAAGGTACTGTGAGCTCAAGTACCGAGGAACAAAGTCTTCAGAATGTCGAAACGCCCGCAGCCCGAATCATCAGCGGCAAGATAGACATGGACAAGCTTCAGGGCCCAACGCATCTTCCACGCGAGTTGCCTGCCAAGCCCAAGGCGGTCGTCACTTCTGTCTCCTACAGGAGGGACCGAGGGGAAGAAGAAGGGACGAAAATTGCCCAGACTTTTGAGGCTACGGAGACGCACAACCAGCAGGTGAGCCTGCAGTGCACGAGAGGAGAGCGACAGGCGGGATCCCTCCCTGTTTTGTCCCAAATTTTAAAGCATGCCCACTGTCCGCCTTACCGTCACATCGCACACTCCACAGCCTCAGGAGAAACCATCAGGGCTAAAGCGAACAGTCCGATGGGCACATCTTCTTCACAGGCACTGCGGTCGTCTCGATTGGCGCCGTGTGGAGGCGGCCGCGTACGCTTGCACACTACCCACCAGCGGGCGGATTTTGGCTCTCGGCCGCCAAGACCCTCCCTCATAGGCGAACAAGACGCACGCTAAGAGAGATGGACCCCTTTCAGAGTCGTAGGGCCGGCCTGGCGTCATACTCACATGCTGGCGTTGATCCGTTCACGAAGAGAAGAGGGGCAATTGATGAGGGAAATGGAAGAAAGACAGATCAGGTACACAGACATATGGACCGACTGCAAGATACAGCCCAAAAAAAGCCAATGTAGAAATGGATCTATTCTATCTTGCCTTACGTAAAGTATTGAACAGGTCTCTCGGTTTCTGTTTCGCAACAGCGTTGCGGTGTTACTAGGTACCTATCTAGAATCCCGGGCTTTGCTGGTGGGACAATTCTAAGGCAGCCAGACCAGCATCAGCTCAGCTATCTTTAGCTGAGGTGCCCTGCCTTAACCCGGCTGGAGCTCTCTCCTCTCCAACTCAGCCCTGTCATTCGAGGGGGCGCGGACACCAGCAAAGCCATTTCGTACATGGCGAAGCAAGACAAGGTAGGTAGCTCGGGGCAAGTAGAGTAGCTTGCCTGCCTTTGGTGAGGTAGGCCACAGGGAATCAGATTGCAATCAATAGGCTGAGGCTGTCCGGTCCTGGTCTTGTCCTTCCTTACCTTACCTCAAAGGTTTTTTTCTCCCTTCCCTTCTGCATCCAATCTACTTCGCATTTAACAACGGAAACCCCAACGATCAAAACGAACCAGACGAACCAAACGAACGGAAGAGTTCCCTTACCGCGGCTATCTCCTCTACTTCAATCGCCCCCCATCCGGATCTCTTTTTGACACCGACGAAGCTCTCGCGCCGACGCCGCCCATCAGAACTCGAAGGAAAAAAAATGGTGCGTTCCTGAATGCCCTTCTCTTCGATATTTTGCCCTGCGCTTTTGTTTCCGATCCCGGAAGAAACTGACATTTTGACTCGATGATCGTGCAGCCGCACTACAATCTTACCGAGGAGCAAGTCAAAGACTACAAGGCAGTCTTCGCCGCTTGGGTGCGTCCATAACTTCAAAACCCCTGCTATGCTTGAAATTTCTCCGGCGATCGCATTGATCACTGCTGTTGCTCTTAGGACGAACCTCACTTTACTGACATAACGCCCATGACGAACAGGACCGCGACAACACCGGTTAGTCTGTCAATACCACCGCTCACACGATCACTCCAAACACTCGATACCGATCCAACACTGTGCGGCGACTTCGCTGACACGAACATCGTGACCAGACAGCATCGACGCCGATGAGTTCCAGATCGCCATGAAGTCGCTGGGTTTGAACCCCAGCATCGACGAGGTCAAGGAGCTCATGAAGGAAGTTGACCCCAAGGGCAAGGGCGACATTAACCTCGCCGGTAAGGTCCCCCTCGTCCCCCTCGTCTCAAACCCGCCGCCGCCGCCGCCGATCGCATGTCAATTGACACAATCCGCCCACCCACAGAATTCCTCGAGCTCATGAGCGAGGCACCGGCCCCCTCGAACAAAGACACCGACACCAACAGGGAGCTCGTCGATGCGTTTAAGGTCTTCGACAAGGACAACAGCGGCTCTGTCTCGCCGTCGGAGCTGCGCCAGGTGCTGTTGTCCCTTGGCCAGCGCGCGACAGATGAGGAGATTGAGGAAATGATTAGGCATGCAGACTTGGACGGAAATGGTTCCATCGACTGTAAGCTCCCCCAAGTCAATCATTCACATCCAGGCTGCGATACGACCGGTTCACCACGCGCCGCGAAATGGCACCACAAAATACATCCGCTATTGCTTTGCTGCACCCGCCGAAATCTCGCTATCCCCTCTCCCGCCCCCACCCAAATTTCGTTGTCTAGCCAACTGCTCGGAGGATTGCGGCTGACTTGTAGGCGAAATCAACAGACCATGAGTTTGTACACCTCATGGCTCCGAAAGAAGGCAGGAAGTAGGCATTGGCGAAGTGAGCGGCGACGGAACGATTTGGGAACCACCTTGGGTTTGTGAAGTTTTCTTCAACTTTTATATGGCGGGATGAAACGGGGAGGGACAAAAAGCACTGCTGCCTTGATACCCCTTCTCCGAAGGTACAGTGAGGTAATCAACTGAGTGTCAAGAAGGAACACTTGAGAACATAACCACAGCAATCACGCACTCAACAAACACGTATTCAACACCACAAATCATACTGTCACAATCTAATCAAAATGAACTATTCTGAAGAGCTCGTTTTCCGTATAGCTTCTCAGTATTGGTAACTCCCGCTGAGAGACGTTGGCGATTGGGAATTCCCTCTACGGACGCCCGATTAACCGTTCGATGGACCACAGATAATTGTAAAGAAATATGCGAAACGCAATGGACGCATAACAAAGAAAAGGGGGCGTATTGTCCGGATGACATGGGGCCTCCCATCACCAAAACCACAAAAAAAAAGAGAGAGGGGGGTGGGGGTTGGGGGTTGGGGTGGCGGTATAATGATTGCGGTTCGTAGAAGTAATTGAATCCGGTCTGTCCGATGGAAAGTCAGCTGACGATGAGGCTTTTTTTTTCGCCATTCCATTCATCCTATCATTCCTCCATCCGTTTCCGAACAAAAAAAGAGTAGTCAGGCCGTGATCGCATTCGGGGGAATCTCGTGTTGTCGCACTGGTTTTTTTGGTTATACATGCGTTTGTGGTTGGATTAGAAGCAGCAGGTCAGGCACTCCAAGCAGCACTCGCAGGTCTCGCCACAGAGCCAACAGCAGCAGAGTGTAGCGATGCTATTACACATTGTCAGTGGATTTGCGCGACGATGATATTGGGTGTAGTTTCGGTGCTTGCTTACCAGCCGTAAAGGCAGCCCTTGTCATCCTTCTTCTCCTCCTGGGGAGGAGGAGCCTGGCCCTGGGGAGGGTAGTACATCTAGATCGGCTTATTAGCAGACCGTTATCTTGTTTGGACAATTGGGCATAGGCCTACGGGCTGCTGGCCAGGAGGAGGCATTCCGTAGCCCTGCTGGCCGGGGGGAGGGGGAGGAGAGCCGTAGTAAGGCCTAGACGCCGGCGCATGTCAGTTTTCCTTATGTCCAAACTTGAAAAAGCTGGGAGGTTGTCAGGCGGGCGGCGCTGATTAGACTTACTGTTGACCGGGAGGAGGGTATCCAGACATATTGACAGCAGTTTGTTTGTTTGTTTGTGGATAAGTTGTCTTAGAAACTATTGTCGCAGAATCGCAAAGCGCGATTGGTATCTTTTTAGGAAATAATAAGGCGAGTCGCGGAAGAAGCGAAGGGTGGGTAAGGTAAGGTGAGATAATGGCAAACGGAAAGAACGATGAAGACGGAAGGTTTGTGAGACGCAGGGGGAAAGGGAGAAAAGGCTGGAAAGAAATAGGTAATGGGTAATACTGGGAACCAAGGTGACCTATTAGTACCTCAAGTGTACGGCGCGTCCGAGGTGAATGGTTCGTTCACCCGGTAAAGATGCCCCCTTCCCGCGCCTTCCATGCCCGGCCGTTGACAGCGGCGGCGCTGCGGTAAGTCGCTGACTTCTCCTTTCATGATACGCGTTACTACTGTGCTCTGCAAATCATACCCTATCGTGCGATGAGGTCCACGACTATGGTGGCTGCTCAAGTACACATGCTGGCAGAGCAGCACGGGGTTCCGGCCAGGATGCGGGCTATGACGGCACATAGACTTCTTGGAATATGGTGATTGAATGTCACAAGGATGACAATGTACATGTGTATAAAGTTCTCTTAGCAGCACTATACATGGGGCAGCGAAGAGCAAGCGTCTGCCTATGACATTGCGAAAGAGGCTATGCACAGAGAATGGAATGCAATGAAGCGGTCATACCGATACCGACTACCTTACATGTGGCCTTGGGCGAGATTTGTGCTCTTTCTTTGGATTCACGATTGTCGCTGCAGATGGATATGTCGGCATCTAACAGCCCATCTTTTTCATCTTGGCGGAGTTACGCGTACAGGACCGGACGAGTTAGATTGTCTGCAACTCCTCTGCTCGGCATGCAGTTCAACGGCAAATAGGCGGCCGTTGAAGAGCCTCGAGACCCGTTGCCCAGCCCGTTGGAAGCCTTGTTGAGGGGTCCTTCTGAGACCCCTGGAACGGTCCATTGGTTCCAGCTGGTTCTTGAAGGCGAGATGCGGCTATTCAGTCTCAGTCATCTGAGAGTGTTTTATGTGTCTCTTTCTCTCCCCTTCTAAATAACAAGAGCGTAATCCAACAGCGTACAAATCTCTTCGTCCTCCTTTTCTTGCGTCGCCTCGCTGAGACAATCCCAGGCCAGGTCACCTCGCTCGCTTGCGCGATGTACATAGGTGTCCGTACCTAAGTACCTCAAGGTAGTCGACGAAGGATATGCAGATAGTCATCGACATTGGACGTACGGATATGTAGTTGACGAGAATCAGCCACGCTGCAACAACGGGGCCGCGGGCTGCGGCGGCGACTTTTCTTCGAGAAGGATGATTTTCCACAGAGGTTAATGAGGTAAGTAAGGTAGAAACTCAATTACTAAGGTAGGTAGTTTGGTGGGTAAGGCGAGGGAAGAACGGTGGTAGCTATTCCGTTCTTGGCAAATGCGCCTGGTTTAAACCCGTCAGGTGGAGGACGGCGGACAGGGCGGAGCGCGACGGGCGCCAAGGTGAGTTAATCCAGTATGAGGCTCGCAAGGTGAGGCACGTCTCATGTTCAGCCTAACCTACCTGCTTCACTTCACCTCAACTCACCTAAGTCAATTTACCCACTCACACGGGCACTCACTCACACACTCAGTGGATGGGGCATGGGATTTCGAACTGGAACTGTTTACTTACTTACTGACTCCTGACTCAGTCACACGTAAAAACTTCAGAAGCACGGGCACAATGTCGGGATTAAGGTAGGTCAGCCTGATGATTGCCCCCAGTCTTGAAATTCGATCCCCTGTTCTCATCGTTTGGAAACGCTGGACCCCGGCTTGGCGCCTGCCCTACCGCAACGGGAACTAGAAGCTGCCAATGACTTTCCTTCCCAGGCGTTTTTCCCTGGACTGAATTGCGGGCACTAGCGTGGAAACAACTCACGGCTCGATGGTTAAGTGTATCCAAATAGGTGAACAGCTGGGTATATCGTACCGCGATACGGAAAAGGGCCAGGTCAAACCAGCGATGTACATGCCGCAAATTGCAGCTACCTCAGACTCAGGTATTCGTACAAGCGACCTCGGTAGCTAGTGGAGGCAACCAGATGACAAGCAATTGGGGCCTTCCAACGACCGTAACAATCGATTAAGAATCTGCACGTCAGGCACTACTCCGGCTGGTCACGCTTGTATTCGCCGCCTGAGGCGAGGTGTTTACTTCAAGCCACAGCAACACAACCGTTGTTCGAGAGCTCCTGCCTTCCCGATCCCCTTCAGAGATAGGTAAGGTAAGGTAAGGCAGCTTGCATCCACGAATAACGGCCCTCACCTACCTGAGGCAATCAACCCTAGCACGGCGGCACTGACCGTGCCCCTCCACCCCTCCACGTAGGTACCCTAGACCCTTACCAACACACAAATCATCCGTACCTGCCTCATCTCCGAGCTGGAGGTCCTGCTATTCACAACCTCGCTAGCACTATCCCATCCACAGCCCATCTGCCCCGGGAGGCAACCCATCACCCTCTTCCACATATCGGCCAGAATCCACCAGGCCCTCTTGCCCTCTACGCCCGCCGCAGTACAAGAGGGCCAAGATATTTGACGAGCATCGTGTGGACCAACGAGCTGTAAACGCATCACAGGTAAACGCCCGCTCCCCTCCTGCCATTGACGTGTTTCCGACAGATCTCCTCTTCCTGCCCTTCACCGCCCATAAAAATTGCAGAAAAAGACTGACGAAGCGACAGCAGCCCCTCGATCTTTCTCGGCCTCTGCCGCCTCATCCGTCTTTCACCACTCACGACTTCCCGTATCTCCATTCCTCGCTTACTAAATCGACTTAACTGAACCGAAGAAGATAACCATGTCTTTCTTCAAGAAGCTCACCAAGGAGTTCGAGGGGCTCAAGACCTCTTTCTCCGACGACAAACCTGCCGAGCAGAAGCAGGATTACTCTCAGCAGCAGCCTCACCAAGAGCAGACTGGTAAGTCCGGGTTGCCCCTCGAGTTATCTTGACCCTGTATTCCTTCCTACCCTGCAACAGAGGAGGGGATTAGATACAAAGCCCCCTGATTTTCTCAGCCCGTCACAATACTTATTGTACCTCTCCTCTGTTCCAGATCCTGTTCTTGTCATCTCAAGTTGCTCATCCCAAAGCTTTACCAAAAATCCCCTCTTCCTGAAGTCTGATACATCTCCTCCGTCCGTCATCGTTGTTGCGATAAGCGTACTGACTCGTGCTTCCTCTATCAGGCTCCCGCAGCTACGGTGATCACCCGCAGCAGCAGCAGCAGTACGGCGCTCCTCCCTCCAACTACCCTTACCCTTCGCAGGCACAGCCTCAACCTGGTTACGGCGGCCAGCCCAGCTACGGCCAGCCCACTCCTCCGGCTGCCCAGTCCGCCGCGCCTCCGATGGCCGCTCCTTCCGTCTCCCAAGGCTGGCTTTGCCAGTGGGACCCCAGGTGAGCCGGACCCTCATCCCGGCCCCCTTCACACCTGGACATCCAGCTGACTGCCGCGCAGCTACCAGAGATGGTTCTACGTCGACCAGAGCACCGGTCGCTCTCAGTGGGAGCATCCCTCCCCCCCCACCGGTCCCGTTGGCACTCCCAGCTACGGTGCCCCTCCTGTTCCCCCTTCTGACACTAGAGGCTTCGGAGGTGACCAAGGCCACGGCGGCTACGGATCCCCCGCCCCCGGCTATGGCGGCGCCCCCTACGGTGGAGCTCCTGGCTACGGCGGTTCTCCTGCTCCGGGCTACGGCGGTGCTCCCGGTTACGGTGGTGCTCCCGGCTATGGCGGCGGTGACCCCTATGCTCAGCAGCAGCAGCAGGGTCAGAACCCGTATGGCGCTGAGAAGGAGAAGAGCTCCAGCAGTGGCATGCTCCTAGGTGCTGCCGGTGGTCTCGCCGTCGGTGCTGTTGGTGGAGCCTTGATCGCTAATGCCCTTGGTAAGTCAATGTCTGGAGACGCGTATGCAGTAGAGGATGTCCCTTTCGCGTAGTCGCTTTTGGAAGCATGTGCTAACGAACGCTTACAGACGACTCTGATGACGAGCACAAGGCCGCTGCTGCTCAGCAGCAACAGTCTTACGGTGGCTACCAGGACCCCTACTCGGATCCCAATGCTCCTCCTGCTGTCCTCCCTCCCACTGACAACGATGGTGATTCTGTCTCTTCCAGCGACCGCGAGGAGGTTCAGGAGGCTCGTGAGGAATACGAAGAGGCTCTTGCTGACGCTGCCGACTCGGACGCCAGCAGTAGCGACCGGGAGGCTTTGGAGGAGGCCCGTGAGGAGTACGAGGAGACATACGAGGAGGTGTACGAGGACTAAACAAAAAGGCTTTGGCTTTGGAGTGTTTACGCAGTGGGAGGACAAGTGGACTGCGGTTTGCCATGACATGACGAGAAATGATAGCTCAATATTGCGCGGCATTGGGTTGGCATCAGAGGAAAACGGCTTGGCGGTGGCGGGACAGTCTCTATCTTTTGCTTGCCGCCTCAATAGCCCTCAGAATTTCAGATGCAAGGACACGTACCGTCCTGTTAGTCACCGTCCTGCTAGTCAAACAGTAACACTGTAGTTTCCGGATGGGTGTGAGACAGTTGAGTGACTCCCAGACGATGGACTGGTCAGGTGTGGAGATGACCGGATCGTACAATGTGGCTGTGTCTCGCGCCTGCCTCCATGACAGCGGGAGGAAGGTGGCAAGAGGTTGGAGGAGATCTTCTATTGCCACTCACTCGACAGTCCTCTCCTCATATTCTACCTAGTCGCGACAAACGAGGGGAATTAGTGGGTACGAAGACAGAGACATGACGGGCTCTCAAAGCAATGTCTCGGCCATCCCTTGGGTCATCAACCGGGTAACTCCAGTTGGCATATTTCAGATAACGCGGCGCGGCTTTAACCGACCGAGGGGGGTGAGTGAGCATTGAGCCTATGGACGTAAAGATGGGACCGAAGTTTACTTGCTTTTTGCTCGCGACCAGGGCCTTTCCCTTTCTTGTCTGGGTGAGGTTCAGCCTTGGAAGACTCCTTGGTAGTAGTTAGCAGCGAAGTACAATCAATGTCTTGCAAAACCCTGGGGGAGAGTCCCATCGGGAAAATCCACGCATCATGTAATGTACGATCGTGTCCCGCCCTCTTTTACATGAACGAGAGGAAGAAGCAAGGTTACGACGAAAGGTGCGCGACTTACGGCCGATCCGAGGAAATGGAGAGTGTTGCCGAAGGGCTGAGATCTCCCCGGGGCTGGGGGTTTTTCTGCCTCCCAATTGCCAAAGCTGGTTGAGGTGGACGAGATTCACGACGTGAAGTCCGTCACTAAGACCTGAGTGAACATAGTCACTTGCGTGCCCTTGCCTGCCAATTCGGCTCTGAGCGATCGCCCAGCCCACACACTCCTCTCTGTCCAGGTCCAGCCCGGTAGCGATTCAGGCACCCGGCGAGGCTGATAGGCGGGCGACGAGGGGTGGGACGCCTGCGACCTCATTCAGCTGGTCGCCGGCCTGTCCATCAGACCCCCCAGAGAGTTCGTCTTCTTTCACGGCTTGCTAGTATACTCCCCAGCCATCCCTTGCGTCCCGCGATCGTTCGGGCGTTTTGTAGCTGCGGTTCGGAGAGGTGGGGATCGAGTTAGCTTGGAAAGCGTTGGACACTGTGCTGCTGATGGGATGAGACTTTCAACCTCTTCGTTTGGAGGCCAAATAATGTCGAATTATGGGGTTGTTGTTCAACGGTCGTGTAACGAGCATCGAAGGAAAAAGAGAGAGGCTGGGAACAAAATTAGAAAAGCTGGGGTCGAGATCGAAGCCCACCCACCCCAAAATATGTGCAACATTTCAAACTAAATTTGCACCCCCCCCCCCCCCCCCCCTTACAAAAAAATCCGGCTGCCATCCCCCGCCGCCCCCATCGTGAAATGGTCTGCCGATAATGATACCTACCCTAGATGGCAGTGTGGTCCCTTCCCGCCGTCCTGCAAGTCAGATTGGGGTCAATCGACACCCAGCCTTCTTTTCCCCTCGTACCCATTCGCGCGATCGAGGTGGCTGGGCCGCTGCCGGCGCTGGACCAGTCCCCCGGGAGAACTAGGAGGCCGCGGTCGTCTGATTAGGGGAAACGGCCTCGTCCAAGCGGCCGGGCCGCTGCGCGTGAGAAAGGCCAGATGGCAACGACGGACCCAAAGTCAATTCAGAAGCTCAAGCACATGAGCGCATGAACATACGTTTGGTTGATGATTCATGTTTGAGACGAAATGCAGAACAGACATAATCTAGTTCGCGGTGAAAAGACTTTCAGTTCACATCAGTCGTTACGAGAAGTTGCGATTGAAGTTGGTACCTTTTGACGTATTGGCTCTCTTTCCAAGCTTCTGGCTAGCTTGATCAACGCTGTTACAGAATCGGCGCACAAGCAAAGAAACAACTCTAGAGCTAAACCCACAGCTCGAGATCAAACGCGCGTCCCCGTTACGGCAGCCACCAGCGGGCTATCCCAAATTCCGTTTCGTTCAACCCAGAATATTTGGCACCGATAGCCGGTTGAGTATATGGTACAAATAGTTGCTTAATTTAACATGCTTCAAACAAATGAAAACGGAAGAGAATGGACGGCGGTAAATTTACCGCCAAGTGCCATGGAGCTTGGCTCGACGGCTACTCCTGCGGTTCTTGAGGCCAACCTCACCCTGTAGCATGAGGCTCTTCCACCGTCGCGAAAGGCAGTTCTTGTCCTTGCCCAGGCTGCGCGCGCAGTCCTGCCACTCCGACTTGCTGAGCTTAAGCTTCTCGAGGACGAGCTCGACGAGTATTCTATCGTCCTCTGCGCTCCATTGCTCGCCGTCAGCCTCGACTTCGACGTCGGTGCCCTGCTGTTCTGTGGTATTGTTTTGGCTGTTCTCTTGTGATGAAGCGCCGCCGTTGAGGAGGTGTAATGTGTGGAAGTCGGCACGTTCGAGGCCGAGAGGAAGAGCTTCCGGCGCGATGCGTGCGCGCTTGGGCGTCGAGGGTGCCGAAGGGAATTGTTGATGTTTTTCTTGCTGTTGCGACGAGATCTCGAGGTCGCTGTCGAGGTCTGAGTCTGTCATGAAGGCATCGTCGCAGCCCATGTCGTCATCGGCTGCGCGACGGCGCTTGTTCGCACCGCGTGGCGGCGGACGCTTTACGATCCGCTTGCGCGGGAGGTGTTCGTTGTTGATGCCATCAGCTGAGGGCTTTCCGCGCGAGCGCAGGCGGAGCTTGAGAGGAGGAGGCGCATGGGCGAGGGGGGGAGTCGGGAGTTGATGGTGTGACGGGGGCGAGGGCTGCTGCGTCGCGATGTGGTTTTGGTGATGTTGGGGAGTGGTGAGGAGGGCTTGGAGGGAGCGGCAGGTGTCGAAGATATTGCCGAAGCCACCCTGATGGGAGAGGGAGGGAGGGCTGGCGGGAGGAGAGGCGAACATTGCGGCTTGGAGGCGGGTGAGGGGCGGCTGTGACGTGTCGCAGGAGAGGGCGGATGGCATAAGCATCTTGGCGATGTATCGAGATGGATGCGCTGGGTCGAGATTGTGAGGTTCGTGGGTTGCTGAGGCGCCGGTGAGGGTTTGCGACAGGGCTTGGTTGTTCTCTCTGTCGATGCGCGACTTTGCGACTGAGAAGGGCGAGTGAGGGTTGGAATGCGCCGGGTAGTTGTGGAGAGAGGCGCACGCGCGATGATATCAAGGGCGGGAATATGGAATCGAGGGTCTTGACGAGATGGTGCGGGATGTCTGGAGTATTTGTTTTCTGGCGCTTCTTGAGGAATGCGAAGGGGAATGATTTTGTGCGTTGAGTGTGTCGGTGTGGGAGTGAAAGCTTCGGGCGGGAGGCGATGGATGAAGAAGGGAAGGTTGGCTGGGACGGACCTGGAAGGCGGCAGAGTGGCAGGTGGCAGAAGGGATGGCGGAGGATTTACGGGGAGGGGGGAACTAATATGGTGCCCTGGCGTGTGCGGTGGGCCACCTGACATGGTCTCCCTCTAGTGTCCACTGGCTGGCGCAAACTGCATGCTGCACCTTTGGGTGGGTTCACAGTGCCTGAAGTTTTGGGAAACCGCGCCATTGCGCGAACGCCATCACTGTCCGGGGCTTGCGGTACGTATCCTTTTGCCAGGGATTTTAATGGATCTGGAAGCAGAGAGAGTCTGAGCTTTTTTCTTGTACCTTACTCGACCGACCCTTCCGTCAGGTCGTCTAAATAATATGTACCCGCTAATAAGGCAAGTGAGTGAAATGGCTGTCAGGTGAAAATTCTAGAAAGGGTACACAGTGAGAGGTGAGGTGTGGATGGCAAGCATGAGAGTCCCCGAAACAGGCCGCATTGTGGATGAAAGAGATGCTCCCGAGCAAGAAAGTCATGTATGAATGAGGTAGATCCGATCACCAGATGGCTGGCGATACCGCAGCATCAGGTACAAGGTCTTGACTTTTCCCACCACCTTCTCGACCAAACCACGCTGTGTTTGCTTCTTCTCTTTCATCGCCGACTCCCTTTCTCTTACCGACCTGCAGTAGTCTCTCTTCTCATCTGGCCTGTATCCTCGTCCCATCTGCAAGGGTCGTCTTGGAAAACCACCCACCCCTTGGCTCGCTCGACTTTTCGCTCTCTTCCGACCGTCTGCTCTGCTTTGCGCCTAGCCTTGACTGACGGCTGCGACTCTTTGCTTCTTTCTCTTCATCTGCGTCCCTTTCTCTGTCTCTCCTCCCGTTCATGCAAGACGGCCCTTCTTGAATAGGCCTTATTTTTACTGTCTCTCTTTTATCTCGTGCGCCCTTGCCCAATTACACCTTTGAACTATCGCCTATAATCCCGTCTCCCTGGGCTCTGCGGCCGGGAAGAACTGCAAGAAATCTAAGACACACGACTCCCACGGGCATCACATTCACCCTGGCTTTCACGAATCATCTCTCTCTCTCTCTCTCTCTCTATATCGCTATCGCTATCCAAGGTGCTTGTGTCTTCCCCACAATGGCTCTCACCACTTGACACAGACGCCGTATGTTCATCCTTTGGATTCAACCTGAACCCGGACTGGTGTTAGAGGTACGGCTCAATCTATCCCTCCTGTCAAGTCCAGTATGGAGGACACACAGACAACACCATCTCATAAATAGTCTCATCCAGTCTGGTTCGAGTCAGTTTTCCTAGGCGTCCATTGCCCCTGACAGTAGACATTTGGATCCAACCTACAGATTGCCTCCTGTCAATCAGTCTCCCTCCCGCCTCATCTGAATCTAGCCATCGCAGTGCCCAAGAGATCTCTTTGCATGGTACAACTGTGATCGACAACCAGGCACCGTGATTCTTTCGGCAGATTCGGACAGTGTGGTCTTGCCACCAAGTATCCCTTCAAGCCACCACCAAAGCCAGGCCACGAAGGGAAAACGTGTACCTCATGCCGTACCATCCCCACATCTTCACCTATGCAGTGGACTTCAGTTTTCCCGAAAGCCCAGTCTCCGCCCCCCAAGACGCTTCGAAACTGCACAAAGGGGTCTGCGCTGATAGCCATAATGTTTATCAGGGCCAGCTGCCTGCTCTTACTTGACTGCTTGATTGGCTCACTATTTCAGGTTCTCGATTCGGGCGATCAGGATGCCAACGGGCCGTTTGCCTCCGGCGAATATTTTGGCCAGGTTTTCCTGTCTCGCGCGACATATTCGATGAGGAGTCCCCGAAAACTTCGCACTTCATGGATGTCGTACACCATCTTGGGCCCACTCCCTAGCCCCCTTCGTTGGAACCGGGAGTGTATTGAGAGAGGATTGTCGAGTCCCTCTGGGACTTGTTTGCTTACTTGTTCACTCCCTTCCCAGATGACTATGACGCATGACTCAAAGTGCTCTTGACCATGCACCCCACCAAGTCGGTTGACTGCTCCCGAAACGTCCGCCTCAAGGTGTTCCTAATCTAATCTCACCTGCCAACTGCCCTCATGACACAAGCTTTACGGCGCGCGCAAGTTAACCAGCCGTCAAGGTAATGGCACGTTGTTGTGACAAAGAAAAGCCCTATGATGATCGATAAGCCCGACATCGTCGTATCAGGAACAATGGGTGCTCCGTAGTACAGAGACAGGCGCCCAAGGCTTCCAAAGAGGGGCTTCTTAATGGCTTGCATCAGAAACGTGCGTATTCAATCGCTCAGCCCCTCTCCCCGCGCTGCTTCTACTTTCTCGAGGGCCGGACCCGCTCCCCCCCTCCCCGGGGCCGTTTATGGAGTGATTTGAGCTCTGGGCGACTTTCTTGAGTGAATTTTAAGAAATGGGATGAAGCTGTCTTATGTTCTCCCACGGTCATCAATTGGGCGTCCCAAACGCCGCAACGCAATGCTTTGTCAGCAATGAAGTCGAGGCCAGGACATCCAAACTGGTGACTGCCGCGCAGAAGGTGAGCAGTCGATCACCCAGTCAGCAGCCAAGTGAGCCATATCGAAGATGTGGCCCGCGATTGCCGCCAGGTCGCTACGGAGACGAGGGAGAGCCTTGCAAAACCGGTCGTTCAGAGGGAGGTGGGCGGGCGTCAGGACTGCCAAAACTTGAGATGTCGTCGCGGTCCGCGAGCTTCGCGCGTCTAAACGCGTCTTTGGCACGCGTCTCGCGTTTAATTGCCTGCAGCTACCCCTTGACGAATCAGAAGTGTCTGTGCAGCTGAAGTCTCGTCTCATTGGTCCATCAAAATCTCAGACCGTTGCAACCCAGACACAGTGCCGGTATGGCTAGTGGAGCTATTTAACATCCCTGCCGCATCGGTACCTACCTAAATACCTAGCCAGATACTCGGTACGTACCCGCGTCGTCTTATCCCCAACGTCACTTGCGCCGTCGACGTGGACTCTGACCTGGCACTCGAAATCCACTGTCCGCACACGTCTGTGAGTCCACGTCAGGGCTTTTGTTCGCGAAACGCTTCGAACTGTGGGAAAGCGTCCACGAAGGCGGTGCCACGACGGTAGGCAAGGCAATGGCGCATGGTCCAGCTGGGCTTTCGCCAGGGTTCTCTTCTGTCTCTGCGCTCTTCCCGGCTCCTCTTCCGGTTTCCTGATTTACCTTATCTGATGTCGCTTCATCCACCTTACACCTCCTCCGGGGTTTCAATAGTTAGCGCGGCAAGGGGGCCACTGTTTTTGTCAGCAGCAAGGCTCTGAGGTCACATTAACAGTGGGATCCTGTTCGCACTAACTATTGAAACCCCGGAGGAGGTGTAGTCGTCATAGCAACCAGGTTGGTTTGATGAGTCGTCCGGGGGGTTTCGTGTAAGTCGACCGACGACGTCCCACGCTGGAACGAAAATACCATCTGGTTCAATTGCCTCGCCCGCGTCCTTCCACTTCGTCATCGGTTATTTGCCGACTCTTCGAGTGAAATCGAGACGAGAAGTCCGACCCATCATGGACCTCGTCTAATTTGGTTCAGAACGGCTGGTATAGGTCCTCTCAGGCCCCATATTCTACCTGAAGTCAAATTTGGCTGGTGTAGTATTTTCATTTGAGTCTGCGACGGCTGGTTTATAATCCGTGAGAGTGAGTGTCAGTCTGCGGCGTTCAATATTTGTGATAACATTGCCCTTGCGGCCTATGCAATCCCAAATCCATACGTCGTTCGAGGGAGCACAGCCCTCACTGTTCACTTGTGCGAGGATTCAGAAACGAGTCAGATTTTGTCTTTGACGCAAACTTCAAGGGCTACCTTCGGGGAAGACTGTCAAGAATTGCCATGGAAAATATGATAGCGTTTCTTATGATCTGAACATGGAATCCAGCCAGGATACTCCGGAAGGGAAATTATCATGGATATCTCCACAAAAGTCAAACGTCGTGAACCACAAGTCGAAGTTTTCGTCGACACAGCGCGACGGTCTTCAAACATATTCTATTCATAATGCAATAATGGCAACACTGCAGAATCTTGCTCTTATTGATGAGGCATTACTTACTCACGTGCCGCTGAAGTGCTACGTTTCCTGGCCGCCTCGAAATTTGGTACAGGTGAGTGAGACAGGGATTGCGACATGCTAGTTAATCCACCATTGGCTGAGATTGTGGCCTGCCAAATATTTCGATACCGTTTGGCTCGTGAATATTGGTATCTTCTCTTGAGTTCCTCGAAGTTGCCGCTTTCGCTGCTTCCGAAACAGTAGCGAGAAGTAAATGTTCCATGAGGGAGGTCTTGGAGGGCAGACGTTACTAAAGTTCATGCAGTAAGTCTAATGGGTAGTCATGAAGCAGATGAGAGAGGCATTGATGGACTAAGCGCCCAGTAACGTGGAAGCATCCGCAGTGTGCATATGTGGCGCAGGACATACCAAACCAGATCTGACAATGAACTAATGCGACGGTGCGGTAGAGGATCCTAGAAAGGACCAAATGTGCAGCCATTGAGCCGCACGACGCCAAAACAAAATTTAGTCAACGGAGTGCTTGGAACCACTGCACACGGACATCATGTCACTCGAAGTTGTCTTCTCCAGCCATCCATCTTGCACTGATTCACAGCGAATAGTAGAATCATCTCAATATATTCGTTCAGTTATAGGTCTGAGCAATCCAAAACCTATCTTCACGTCTTGTAATGACGGGAACCCAAACTTGTAAATCTCATAGATGGTGCTAGTCAGACATATCACCCGTGCATTTGTCTGCCCGTGAACACATTGTTGGCGGGCATTTGACTTCAGACGACACTAATACAAGATATACGCGTGGTGCATTGTGAATACTTACACCTCAGCACGAAAGTTCCATTCTAGACCTGGAGGTTCCCATGGCGCTTGATTGTGGCCGTAAAGCATGAATGCTCTATGGCACCAACGGCGATCAAGAAGGTAATGACGAAACGAGACTTTGGTTTTGGGGACAAAACCAACACCTCAAAACCAACACCTCAATAATTACGTGCCCCGGTGGTTTTTCTTTTTCTTTTTCGGTTGCTATTTCCATCTCTTGTGCCGTGCTCGTCTCTGATTCATCATCTGGTAGCAATTGTGCCACCTATTGGGACATAGACTCGATGTCTATGATAAGGGGCAATGTAGTAGCTCTTGGAAGGGCAGGGCGATGGCGAATAGTGAGTCCATTGCAATGCACCCTGACGGCATGAACACATTCGACAACCTGCTGGAGTATATATATAGCTCTATATGGGGCGAATCAGACAGTATGGCATCCAAGGATTTTATTGCCGAGGGATGTGGTTTGCGGCCCAATTCCTGGTGGTATGAGCATGAGATGAGCCCCGCGTGGATTTTATTCTTTATTTTATTTTATGATCTATTCTCTCTACCTGCCCGGAGACAGTAGTTCATATCGCTGCTGTTCTCAGCAAAGCCCTCTTCGATGAACACGATATCAATCTGCTCTCCATAAGTCCGCTTCAAACACGACAGCCTGGTACGGGTCTAACAGGAAGAGTTTTTATATTTGTACTACATTTACAGAAGACGATATGTTGGTCAATCTCCTTCCTCCTCTTCTTCTAGCTCCCTTCGTTTTCTCATCTTTGGCCATTGGGTAGAGCAGCTGGTAACCCAATAAGACGCGTTTCCTTGGAGCCTTATCAAACTACAGGTCAAATTTGAATCTTTATTTCGCGAAAGTCAACTTTGCCATGGCTACTTCTGGAGCACAGTGACAATGAAGAATGGAAGCAGATGGGCGCATGCGCCATCCCGTAGGATTGATTGATCTGTGATGGAGGCGACCCAAAGTGGCTGCCCGCGTCTCTGTACCACGAAGAGTAGATGCCTCGTAGTTTTGTCGCACGCAAGCCGCACTTTCGTGAATCCCGGTGATCTCCAGGTTTCTGATGAAGATGAAGATGTTTCGACATTCTCTTGTGCTATCCATGTTCCTTCCCTATACCCCCTCACATTTTGTGTAGAATAACCACTAGGAGCAATTTTCAGCCCGTCAGCCACAGTCTCCCAGCGAGGACGTGAAACATTTGGAGAAGAGGTAGTCTGGTGTGCTGAGTCATTTCAGGTCGACTGAACTTCTTTGAATCATCAGGCAACAACAGTTGGTCACAACTTATAATATAAAAGAGAATGCAAACCAAGCACGACAATGATACGCTTCGAGACTCCGCTTACTAGGTCACTGTATAAACCTGCTGTCATCATCCAGCTGGTACGGTGCGTATTAGGAACCGAAACTTGCTGAAGAGCCATCTAGCCGCTCTCTTACCATATTGATTGCCCATCTAGGATTGCAGGATGACCAGAAGGGCTTGTTAAGCCATGGAGCACCTCAATCCGGGGCGATGAGGGGAATTCATGTAACACCCCTCCGCCGCCCTCCTGGTCTCAACACCACGACCCATCATATCTCCGTCGCTATGTATCTCGATCCATCGTCTTCAGCTCATTGCAATACGTAGACGTGTTCGGGCTCATCGCCTTGCGCTTGCCCGACTGAAACCAATGAAGTGATGAGGGTTCAACGACGTTCTCAGAACTAACTTCTCTCAGTATCAGCCTATCGAAGATTCTTAAGAAGTGTAAGATTCCAGTATGTCCTCCGGGAATCAACTGATCTCAGATACACAGTGGCTGTGAATAGTCCAGCGCTGGACTGCATGCCTTGGAATGGCCATGAGTCGTGTAATAGGTAGGGAAGAGGATCTGGTCCCTGTTGTGTTGACTCTCGGCGGTCATTGTCAAATAATGTTAATGCAAGTCAGCCAAGGGTTCATGTTCAACACCTGTGAGTGGTGGCTTCACTCGAAAGCCGGCCTGACACGAGTTTCCATACGACAGAAAACCTACAAATTAAACTTGAAACGTTCATCAGTACCGCCTATATATAATCATGCGCCGTTTTCTACCTCATCAGGTGCCCTCACCAGTCAGTCCATGGCTATACGAGTGTGGTCCGAGCACCCAGGCACCTTTTCAACATGTATGGTTCCCATCACTAGGAATCCAGCCCAGTTCTTCATGCATCGTGTCATTGATCACAACAGAATCCTCCGTGGCTCTCACAGACTTTCATTCCGCGCGATATCACCACCCATCGACCACCTTGACATACACGTGTAAGCCCTTGGCCGGGCGCGCGGTGACACCACCCTTGATTGTGATGTTCTTCTCGTCATACTCCTCCTTGTTCCTGAGACTGAACTCAAGGCGCCCGATCCAGGAGGCCAAGATGCACGCGAACTCGGCCTTGGCGAAACCCTGACCGATACAGCTGCGCGGGCCGTGCAGGAAGGTCAAGAAGGCGTAGTTACTCGTCGCGCCACCGCTGGCCGCCGACTTCTTGCTTTCCGGGTCGGCGCCGTCGCGGGACATCCACCTGTCCGGGTCGAAGCGGCCAGCGTCGGGCCCCCAGAGCGCCGTGTCCTTGTTAGTGGCCCACGGGCACAGCATGATGCGGGTTCCCTTGGGGACCTTGTTGCCGTCGATGACGGTGTCGACGGTGGCCTCGCGGAGGGTCATGGGGACGGGGGCGTAGTAGCGGAGGACCTCGTTACAGACGGCGTTCAGGTATGGCATGTGGTCGATGTCGAGGGCCGTGATGTCGCCGGGGGTACCGGGGGTGGGTAGGCGCTCGCGGATCTCGAGGCGGAGACGGGACTGGACGTCGGGGTTCAGGCAGAGGCAGTAGATGGCCCACACCATTGCTGAGGCGGTGGTTTCGTGGCCGGCGGCGAGGAATGTCATCATCTGGTCTACGAGGTTGTCCTCGGTGAAACCGCCAGACTCGAGGGCCACGGAGAGGATATCGATATCGGTCAGCTGCTTACGTTCGAGTTTCTCCTTCTTCTCGCGAATGAGCTCGCGGCAGGTGGCGCGGATGTTTTGGGCGGCCTTGGCGATGTCGCCGTTACGCTTGAACGGGAGAGCATGGACGAGAGGGCCGGGAAGAAGCAGACCGAGAAGGGCGAGAACCTGAGCTTGGCGACTTGGCTTGAACACATGCTGGTATGTTTGGTTGAGGGGGTTGGAAGGGTCGCGGATGGCACCGAAGTCGCGGCCCATGCCGGCCATGCCGATGATGTCAAGGGTAGTCCGCGACGCCCAGTTGCCAATCTCCAAAACGGCCGTCTTGGGACCCAAAGCCTCCTTTTCCGGGTCCAGGGTTCCATCGGGCGCGGGCTTCGCCGCCTGGGTCATGACAGCATCGGTGATGGCCTGGACGCCCTCGCAGGCCTTGCTCCAGAAGAGCGGGTACAGATCCTTGACGTGGCGGAATGCGAATGCCGGCATAAGGTTCTTACGTTGGACCTTGTGGTTGTCGCCCTCGGCCAATAACACACCGATTCCAAGGATTCGGCCGAGCGAAGATCTTACTGCAGAAGGCTTGTGAAAATCGTAGTTGTGCGTGACCAGTACCTCGGCAAGAGCCTTGGGGGAGGTGATGAGTAGGCGCTCTTGGTTGAACAGACCGCGGTAACGGATGATGCCCTCGTGGGGGATCGTGTTGATCCTAGAAGCTGTTGTTAATAATCGTCGAACTTTTGCAAGCAACGCTGTCTTGGCTGAATTCGGGCAACTGGAGATATACTCACCATTCAATCATGGGAACACCAGTCGGCTCACGCACTATCTTGGGGTACTGTCCCATCAACCAGTGGTCGTCCTTGGGGCCGGGTAACGTTCGCAGAGCCGAGAAGTATTGAGGGTACAGGAAGACCTTGAAGATGCCCCAGGCCATGATTTGGAGCATCCAGGCGCTCGCGAATGCACCCAGGAGATGGCATCTCGAGAATACTGGTTGGCGCAAGGCCAATAACAAGGCGATCACCGCCGAACTGATTGACACTCCTCGCCACGGAAACATGGCGCCGCTGCTCGACTTT
Source organism: Colletotrichum agaves (assembly GCA_036785465.1). NCBI lineage: Eukaryota > Fungi > Ascomycota > Sordariomycetes > Glomerellales > Glomerellaceae > Colletotrichum > Colletotrichum agaves. The sequence goes on along the minus strand of JAXISO010000135.1, from coordinate 50,644 downwards.
CGTCGCAGATCCGAGGACCGTCTGTGGTTGGTCTATTGGTGATGACAACGACGCTGGAGGTCGGTTGTTATATCGATAGATGAGGGTTCCACGACGCAGTATTTATCGATCGTGGACCTCGGCAGGCGTATTCGAATTCTCTGAACAGTTCCTTGGGAGATCTTACTTGGGAGATACTGTCTTTAACGGAGGTTAGGACAAGAAACTGGAGTAGATGATGACAACTGGCGGAAATAAAGAGCTCGAGCTAGATAAACCGAGGTTGGGTAATGTAAAACTGAGCAATCACTCAAGCTATATTGGGTTAAAGCTCAGTTGAAGGGTGGGCGAGGGCGAGGCAGATCCCGCGTGGGCTGAGGGCCGATCGATCGGTTTCATGCGTACGGGGTTGCGACATGGAGCCAAAGCATCTCCATACATGCACACCCGCGCAAGGACGCACGCACCGTACTTTGCCCCCTTCCCATTTTTATGTGTGCTCTTGCTGACGGTTCATTTCGGTACATACCTTAGTATTTTCCTCTGGGACTGGAGCAGGGGACGCAGGCGTTGACCTAGGGAAAGCCGCGAGACGATGGAGACCAAGATGAGATGAGACGAGACGAGACGGGACAGGCCGGAAGGTAGGCGGGTGGTACTGATAAGTTGCCAAGCTGGTAAGCTGGTAAGATGGGCAAAACAACAGTATGTCTTTTCTCGGAAAGAAGGTGATTCGATGTTTCTGGCTCAATCAGATTGGTTATGTTTTTTCATGTTCGACGATGCACTTGTTCAACGAAGTCCCGACATCAAGTATCGCGGCCTAATTGCGATTATGACAATCTGGCCGGCTGTTGTTGGTTACCGAGCTCTAGCGGGCTCGGCTGCTACAGCTTGCTGGAGGTCGAAATCGGTTCGTGACGGGGACTGTCAAAGATTCGATGTGAGGTAAAAGCTTCAGCAATAGCAACTCTTGCTTAATTTGGTCTCAGGTCGTGGTCGTCTCGACTCCACAGCCAGATGTGCCTCTCTTTTATCTCAATACAGATTGTGGACGTAACCTGCCTGCAGGTTCATCCAGGATGATCGGCAGAGAAGGCAAGTTAAAAGTTAAGCCATACTTGGACGAAGCGGGAACGGGGTTGGAGATGGATGATCAGCACATGATGGAGCACAGGGACATCTCGAATTAGATCCCATTCTTGTACTAGCTCGCAAATAATTGGTTGACATTGCCTAACCCAAGAAGTACGGTACGCAGTAGTCATGTTCTTCCCAGACCCAAAAGGCAGGTTACGTGTAGTCGGCCCCACCAAGAGACCAACCTACCTTAGGTACAAGGTAACCCCAGGTTTTTTTTTTGGGGGGGGGGGCCTGGGAAAAGGACCCATCTTTACATCCCAGATACCGTAAGACCGGGACCGGGACCGGGACCGGGACTTTTATTCGCCCGACCCAAGAATCTACACTACACCTAGGTTAGCGCGGCATGGGTCCCAGTGTTACCATGGTTATGGAAAAGGCGACAGGACAGTAACAGTGGATTCCCTTTCGCACTAACTGCTTGCTTCAGTTGCTGCAGGGGCCACTCACTCACAGATCTCTTGCACGTCAGTACTGAAGTAGAAGTAAGCACACCACCCGACAACGCCTCGGAAGATGCATGACCATTCGCAGTACTTCGTATGTTTCGGATGAGCCTTTGATTGGACAGCCACAAAAGAATCAAGTCGCATAAGCTTCCCCTTTTAATCCGGTGGACTGTGCTCCATGCTGCATCAAAGACAACAGCGAGTACAGCCAGCAATGCCATGCCACACCATGCCTTGGACAGGTGATGAGGCATTGGGGAGAACAGACACTGGAACTGACAAACAATCAACCCATCTCGCAGGAGAACCCTGAATATCCGTTTTCGGGCTGCCATCTGCAGTCACTGGTCTTCAAGACGGTTCTGTCTGTCAGTCTGTCAGTCAGGCGGGCACTCCAACCCAGAGAGAGAGAGATAGAGAGTCGCACTAGCATGCAAAAGCACAAGCTCAACCCAGAAAAGGGAAACTTTGCCTTGAGAAGAACGGGAAACAGCCGATATTGGAAAATGTGAGAAAAGAAACCGCTTCACATTGCACAGCCACGTTACATAACATCGTACCTACATTGGAATCTCTTTTCGCAACAATACACGCCCGAGCAACACTCTGACAGCCTGCGTTTCGGCCCAACCGTCCGTGAAGGACGGCTACCCTAAGGTAGACAGCTCTGTTTTCGTGCTGCTCTTCCATCTTCCAAATGATTTGAATGTAACCAGCTGACCTTGACCTGTACAGTATTACCTCACATTCTATCTCTCTCTCTCTCTCTCTCTCTCTCTCTCTCTCTCTCTCTCTCTCTCTCTCTCTCTCTCTCTCTCTGTGTGTGTGTGTGTCTCATTTCCCTGCCTCCCACATCGGGTTGCCATGCAGTAAAGCGATGCGGTCCCGACTCTGCGCACACGGACACCCGAGTAGGAATTCCGCCGAGAAAGTTTTCCCCGTTGCGATTGGCTGCACCAAGACGGCATTTACTCCGGACAAAAGCCCCGTCTCTTCGAACTCGTCTAAACAAGCTTCGGTTGCTTCTGCCGGTTGCTTCTGCACTCGCCATCGACGGAGGGAAACCCCAGCAGTCAAATACTACTAATCAATCGAAAGAGAGGAAGAGGGGGAGAGGGTGCTAAAGGAAGTAGCAGCGGAGGTCTCGGATCATCGGATGTGGTTATTCCGATACTACCCAGACGTACTTAGTTACATCCATCACGTAATTAGCTTAGCAGAGAACAACTCATTTACATCATACGAACTTGGCCCCAACTGTGCGGCACATTTGTTTGGCTCCCACTCCGAGGTTTTGTTGAACCTCCATCAAAAAATCATCAGCGTCGGATTCGATCATCTACTTTGTTTGTGAAGAGCCCAATCAGCCTGCCAGGAAGGCGGTGATTTGGTGCAAATCGACAGGAGAAGTAGGTCAGCTGACTCTGACAACCCGTGACACCGCAAACCTGGACGCCTCAACCACATTCCCAACGACACCCCGTCGTGCTACGACTACCCCAAACCACGTCCGCCCACAAGGGGGAGAAGGGGGGGGGGGGGGGAACCCCAAGTGTTCGTCCTTCTCCCGCGTCTGTTTACGTTTCTCAATGCAAGCCGAGTCCCGTCCCAGATCCACTGATTACCGAACACCTACTGCGTTTGTCCAGACTTTCGAGACCATGGATGGCTTTTCTTTCATCGCTTCCTTGTTTTGGACAACTGATGTGCCCCCCTCCCCGTCTGATATTCCGCTCCGCTTCCACCCCCCCGCGCCCCAAATGATTTGTGATAATACACTTTTCGGAGCACGAACAGAGCAGACAATATGCCAACCAATTCCTCAGAAAGGCAACCACGACCAAAATATCCCCTCCTATCGGGAGACAGGACGGCAGCAGCCCCGTGTCATCCAGTCCCCTCGAGCAGGCCGCCCCCCCTCCCAAAAGATAGAAAACCCGACGAAATCATCATGTCTACAGGTATATACAGTGACAGCACTCCCACCGGACATCCATCCAATGCACCCCGGATACTTAAACGCAAAAAGAAACACAGTCCACCCCCGGCCTGGCGCTGCCCACCTTGGCTCAGATCCCTTTTTTTGCCTTCTTCGACGACTGATGCCTTCCATATCCAGTGGAGGGAGATCAGTCAGGCTTTCCCGGGTCAATCAGAGCCCCGAGAGCTGTTCCGTCGGACTCTCGTCTTGCCGTTTGGCAGAACTCCGTCAGGGCTCTACGGATTATTTATTTGTTGTCTGCCTATCCCCGACACACCGACACGGCCTAAATTCTACTCATCCTGCAAGCTTATGCATTTGGTCTGTCGCCACCCAGTCACGTCCCAACAAACAACGAGGCCTGTGTCAATTGATATATGAACGGCCGCGGTTTTGTATTTGTTGGTCTTATCTTCAGCGATTGAAATTTCAAGCTGTGGACGCAGCAACTTCTGTCGTAGCGCACGTATTTCGAACCAACCGGCTGTACGAGTGGGATGCTGATGCATTCTTCCGCTGACTATCTGAGCTACTTCACTATCATGCCTGTTGCAGATTATGTGCCACGCTCTTCGCGCAAGGTGGCTCAAATAAGAATGCCCGCTGGCCGCTACCTCCTGCCGAAATGTTGTCGTATCGTCCCTCGCTAGGTGCCTGTTGACTCTGGACGCAATAACCTCCAATCCATCGAATCTGAATCATGTTATCATGGTGATGTGATGCTGGTTACCCACTCCAAACGCCTCAGAAACGCCCTGATTAACCAAACCCAACCCAACCCATTGCCGACCAAAGCCGATTCCTAACTCCGTTAAAAGCAATATCGACATATCGCCCAGTGAAATCTAGATCAACGGAGCGTGTCGATGACGCTGATGTCCCCCTCGAGCCGTCGGGTATGCTCTGTTGTAGCCGTACTAGTGTCCTTCCCAATGAGTTGTTCCGCTGGCTAGAGGAATCGAATTGTTGTCACCCGTACGCCAGTTACCAGGCAGAGGGGCAGGCAAGGAATTCCGGTTCCCGGAGCTGGTGAGACCAGAGCTTTGCCCAGCTTGGGGAGCGCCGGGAGGAACCGCCGGCATATACGATGCCATTACAAGGGGTGGCTGGGCAGAGGCATTGCCTGGTGGCCCGCTGAAGCTTGGGATATGGTATTGACTAAGTTGCCCTGAAGAGAAAGGGACAGAGGATGGGCCTGCGCCATGAACTCGGTTCGGCATGTTTGGTACATGCGTTCTGCTGGGCATAAGACCATGCGGTCTTCTCTCATGGCTCGTCAAAGAGGCACCATAAGAACCCGCGCGGCTGACACTGAATGGTGGGGAGCTGGGTCCCCGGATGCTTCCATGTCGTGGCCGCATTCTCCGCCGACTCTCACCACCATCAGTTGGTGGTGACCGACGATCACTAGATAAAGGACGGCTTGCCTCGTCCGCGCTAGGATTTGCCTCTCTGTGCTCCCTTTCTCTGATGGCTCTTTGACGATACATCAACCTGGTGAGATTTGTGTTTGTCGATGTCATCTTTGGTTCGGATGGGACTTTGTCCCTGCAGTATGGGCAACTGTCTGAGTCCTCAAACCATTTTTTGATGCAATGATCGCCAAAGATATGCTTGCATTTGGGTAATTGAAGGGGCGCCTCCTTCACACCCTCGGGTGTCTCAACGCCAAAGTCATTATAGCAGATTATGCAGGCTGTAAACTCTTAGCCAACTTTTTTCACCTTTTTTTTTTTTCATCGCCCAAAGCAATCAGTACTTACATCTTTCGCTTTCAGAAAGATCTGAAATATCCACACTTCGTAGGGATTGGATAGCAGACACAGACGCAACCATCTTGGTGGTCACAGAACCGCGCATCAATTGTGCATTCCGGATGTGGTTGTCGTCGATATCCCGTCCTACTGAGCCCATGATGTGTTCCAGCATTCGAAATTCTCCCTCATGGTCGGATGGATCTGATGGTGGTGACGGTCTCCGCGATAGCCTACGCAGCGTGGTTGCTTCAGCTCGTCGACGTTCTGTAGATGGTGCAGTGGGTGCCTGGCTATTCATCGACGTAGAAGATCCAGCTGACCCAGAAAAACCGCCTGGAATAGCGTGAGCAAAACTGGGAAAGGGAGCATTATTCGAGGTGACGGCTAATCCCTCACCTCCTGCGGCTGAACGGTATGGTCGGTATGGGAAGGAGCCATCATTGTTGTGTTGCTGCGAAGCTGATGGCGGAGGCGCAGATCCGAACTGGATATTGGAGTCTGAAAGCGGCGTCTGGGTCGAAGCAGCTGTATATTCCGGAGCGGGGGCTTCAGTGGCTGATGGGCTTTCCCGGGTCGGGGAATCCTGTGCAGGTGCCGGGGATGTCGAAGTCACCGAAGGAGTGAACGTGCGAAATTGGTCGTTGTTTTGAGACGCCGTTGGTTGTCCGAAGGTTCTTTCGGAAGGAGCCATCACAGGCTGGCTTCTGCTGGATGTGTTCGTGCCGTATTGCACTGGCGGAAGCTGTGGGATCGGGAATGACGGGTGCAAAGCCTGAATGCCACCGATGTCGTGGGGAGGACCTTGATAGCGCAAGCTAGGCATGGGGGCGTAGTAGGGATGCTCGGGTACAGAAGTAGCCGCTTGCTGATATGGCGAAGACGTTGCGTGTCTCAACATCGGGGTTTGCCAGTGTTGGGGTTGTAAAGATGATTGCGATTGCCAGTGACTTGCTGAGGCATGAACCGGGTCGTATGGGCGATGCGGTGCAATGCCAGTGGGACCATAAGCCTCTGTCCTGTTGTTGAAGTACGGGCATCTAGGCCGTTGCGAGTACGGAAGCTGACCGTGGTTCGGTTGCCGCTCTGGATAGTGGTAAACGTAATCCATGCTGTCGTCCATGGCGATGGTGCTCAACTGCTGCTGCAAGACTTCCTTTTTTTTTTCCTTCCCGGAAAATCGATTCAGCCACCGGGCCAAAGTGGGCGTGTGAGGAAGCGGTCAAATGTGGTCTCTTTCTTCAGATCATTCAACTCGATATGTCGACCGATTTTCCGCGTTTACGTGCACCTGCACGGCGTCGCTCGCTTGCTTTCACTAGGTCCTGTTTGTCGACCAGGGCGAGCGAGAGAGTCGCACAGGATGCCGTTTGTCGAGGCAAACTGGTCGCAGAGTTTAGTTTCAAGGTGATGGCGATTCGTTGGTAAGTCGTCGTTGGTGAATACAGAGAGAGGTGCAGAATGGCACGGGTGCGGGCGAAGCTGTAGGAGATGAAGGGGCTCGACCGAGCGGTGTTGGTTTTATCGGTCGGCGAAGATCAGATACGAAGAAGCACTCAGATTCCGGTGTGCCCGCTTACCCATCGAGGTGCTGCGGCGTGTCTGATCGTTTCAGGGTGACGTCGCTCCCAGAAAGTCCTGCTCCAAAGTCTTCGAGGCAAAGGCAGTGTCGAGGCGTAAGAGAATATTCAGGCAGAGACGGGCGGTGGTTGAGACACTACGACGGGTCGGTGGTTTATACCGCATTCAGCGGTGATGGAAGAGGGGTGCGCCCTTCGCGGAAAAAAGCGAGCGGGATGCAGGCGTCTCGTATGGCCGTAACAGGTGAGGTGAAAACCGGGTATAAGTGGTGGAAACTTATGCTGAGAAAACTGTTGCGTCGTTTTCGTAGCAAGCGGAATGGGCGGTCTGTGTCTTGGGTTGCTTCCCTCGCTTTGGTGTCGCAGGCGCAGGAGGAGTAGGGATGAAGGGGGAGCGTGTAAGAGGATTGAGCGTGAACAGTGAGGGTGGGGGTGAGTGAGAGCGATACCGCGGGGATATAAGTAGGCAGTGTTAATGGAGCCTCCGACTGACCGACTGAGGGGTATGTGTATGTATGTATGTATGTATGTATTGCCGTATGGTCGTACGTTCAATTGTTAATGAGGTAGGAGAAGCGGAAGAGGGGATGGAATTCTTCTAAGCTGCATATGTTGTGACGCCGATGTGGTCGAGCAAGGGATGGAGTCGAGGTGTCGAGGAGTCGGAGTCGGAGTCGGAGTCAGAGTCAGAGTCAGAGTCAGACTCAAGAGAAGAAGGGAGACAAAAAGAGTTCAGATGCGGTCGGAATGCAGCGGAGAGGACCGGTGAGATGACGATACCTGAGGTTGAATGTGGAAGCAAGCCAAGGGGAAAAAGGCGGCGAGGGGAGGGAAGACGCGGCAAAGGCAAGGAGGGGTGCAGGCCGTCTTGGTTTTGTATTTCGTCGCAGGCAGGAAGGAAGGAACCTTGGGGGGAGACACCAACAAGTGAAAGACACCACCAGACTGGTTGGACAGGTTTGTGGTGGACTGTGGACTGCAAGCTGCGGACTAACACCTTACAGCTACGGCTGCGGTCAACAGGGAACGAACCTTTTAGGGACATGGACCAATACCTCATGAACTGAGGTGTGATGGGCCATGGGTCACTAGACGAGAGCGTGAGAAAGGGAAGGAGAGGGGAGACGAGACAATGGGCGGGAAGGGAAGGAGTAACCTACCTAAGAAGAGTGGAAAGTGTCTAAAATGTGAACCTGCACTGCACCTTCGAGGCGGATGAGGCATGGCAGGGAAAAGGAACTGGTAGCATGAGGGAAAAGGCAAGCCAAAGCAAAGCCCCCCAAAAAACCCACTTTCCTCCTCCTCACCTCACTTTATTTCTGTTCTGCGCTTGCGTTGCCTTGCGCTGCTTTCACTTTCAAGTTTATTACAGCTCACACCTCATACCTTCCTTGCCTTTACCCCCTCGTATCCATCTGAGGAGGGACAAGATTGACACCAAACCAGGAGGACGGCGCATTTGCAGAGTCAGGGTACCCAGCTCCTCACCTTCACTCCTCATCCTGCCTCTGTCTCCTCCCCCTGCGTGGCCCGGCTTGATGTGAGGATGAGGTGGCTGAGGTGGCAGGGTGCTTTCCCAGGCATGGAATCACCTAATATGTGCTGAAGTACGGCAACGAATGCAACAGGATCCGAAGATGCTAGCCACGGCTGGGGTTGGTCTGGACTGGAACGGCTGGGCTGGCACTACTAAAAGGCTCCATGACCACATGACCATGACCATGACCATGTCCATGTCCATGTCCACGTTCAGGTCAAAGACCATGTTGTTCCATGGATGGGTAAAGCGGTACGAGTTGGGGTTCGAAAAAGCACTGGACTGGATTGGACCGAAGACAGCGAAGCAGAGTGCCGCAAAGCACTTGACACAAAACAGCACACATCACACAGCACACAACACAGCTCGGCTCAGCACGACATGGGCAGAACAGGACAGGCGGCCGGCCCAGGCCAGAGCAAGGCATGGCGCGGCACGGCACTGCGCTCAATGAGGAAGACGACAGGCCGCCGGACTGGCATACTGGGAGGCCGGGGGAGTGAGAGACTGACACCGGGAGTTTGTGCGAGGGGGGAAGACACGGCGGAAGTGAGAGACCCAGAGCCAGAGTCCAGCTCAACTTACCAGGTGAAAACCCATGCACACCCCGGGTCCAGTTTCAATTCGCTCCAGGTCCCATTGAAGGCAGTAACAGTCCTCATTCTTGTATGCAAATGCAGCCAACCTGCGAAGCTCGTCGTCGTCGAGTCAATGTGATGGAGATAATCTCACCAAACACCGCAGCCAAGTGTGATTTGTACATGCGTGGTAAAGCCGTCGATTATCCCACAGCATGCTCCATTTCGCAAGGCCAATCTTTACATGGTCGTGGTTTCGTTTCTGAGGAGAGACAAAGTATGCGGCGACGGCGTTAACGAAGACGACGACGACGACGACAACAACAACACTGGGCAGGGTTCGACGATCAGACCAGCGAATCACCGGGCTGGATGCAGGTGCGGGTGCAGACGCAATGGCGGCCATTTTCATGGCCAAGACAATACCGGGAGGGGAGGGAAAGAAAAACGTACAAGAGTCAGTCAGGTTTAGTGGGCAGCACTTCTGATCTTTCAACCCTTCCAACTCTGTCCGTCGGCCACTGGGTTACGTTTTTGGTGGTCTGGCTGGCGACAGAGTTCTGTCTGCGGTGACAATGGGGAGAGTCAATATGAAATTGAGAAAGTAGATCCAGGTGACCTTACCGGACAAGGGTAGGCAGTGGGTGTGTTTGGGTATAGGTCGTCTGTTCGGATCCCACGGGTGTCAGTCGGCGGCAAGGCACCTTTCCAAAGAGGCACGGAGAGCGAGGTGTGATACGCCAGACGCGTACTGTGCAGTCGGGACAAGGTCACAAGCACCCAGTTAGGGTGGTGGCGGGAACATCAAGGTGTGTCGCTACCTCACTGGGCTCCGATGGATCGTCGACACAAGTCTGTCTTCTTACCATGCTACAGTACCATGCCATAGTAGTAGTAGTACCTACCTGGTCTAGCAGTCATTAAGGTGCGCGCCCAACAAGTGTCCTTCCGTCTTCGTACCTTAACCTGTCGTGATTTGCAGCAGCGATGCACGCCTACTGTCTGTCATAGTTGAATGAAGTAACTAACCTACCTAATAATAATGCTGTCAGCGCCCAGGCGGTAAGAGCCAAAAAGAACCTAAACACTTCATGTGTCAGAAAAAGCAGGCGCTGATGACGACCCGAGACCATCACATCAGCATTACCGTCATAAAAAGGCTTCAATGCCTCCCACTCTCTGAAAGCGGCAGGTGCTCCTATCCGCTATCCGGCCTTCCACTTCAGCATCATCGACCGCTTTGTACTTCATTTAGAATAGCGACCGATTCATTCAGCGCCCTGATCAGACTGGGCCAGGTCGGACTGTCACTGAGCCAACCCACTTGGCTTATGTTTGAGGTACCTTGGGTACCTGGGACCTGGGAGTGAGTGATCCTTGCTCGATTTCCGGCTCTGCCAGGACTCTCCGGCTCGGATGTGTACGACTGAAGTGCAATAATCTTACCGCTGCCACCTCTCCTCCCTCTTGGTGTCGAGAACCGGGCCACAAGTGGACTGAGAGGACGAACGGGCTGACTAAGGCAAAAAGAAGACCGAGTCTCTCTGAGGCAGAGCCGAAGACGAGCCTTGTCCAGCGTGCTGGAAAGACTGCAGTGCAAACGGAATCCACTTACGCCAGGGCTTTGCCTCTCACATCATGAGTGAGCTCGGCCAGCCCAAGCAGAACTCGAAATCCAGATACAGGGCTTGTTAACATTCAACATCATCCTCGGCTCATGATTAGCGCTCCGGAGAGCTTCACACTGCGTATACGGATTCTCCCCCCACCTGAATGGAGTGGTTGGGTCTTATGGAGTGCTGCAACCTCGAGCTATCAGGGCAATATTGCTTGGCTGGGCTGGGCTGGGCTGGGCCGCATTATGAAAAGGTTGGTGACCCTGTATCCATCCATACAGAGTGGCAGACCTCAACATCCGTGTCAACTACTTATGTGTGCTGGGTTGGTGGCACCACAGACGCAAGCCAACATCGACCTAGAGAAACTAGTTGCTGTTGGCTCACAGGCGTCGTCGTCGTCGTCGTCGTCGACGTCGTAATAGATTCTCACAGGATAGTCTGCTCAATCGAGTATGGCTCCGTCAACACACAAACGTCGACGTCCTTGCGGCAGGCCGGGACCCAAGGGATGGGCCAAGAAAAAGGGGGGAAAAGGAAGGGGATGAGACTAACAGTAAACCAAGGCGGACTTGTCAGGTGTTACAAGTCAACTTTTTGATGAGCCAGTAGCACGCTCTCTGGTGCCGACCAGTATGTTTTCGGCTTGTTATACACGAAGATGGCCCTAACACCGGTACAGCTGGCCGCCACGGCTTTCAGGAATATCGGGAGTGAATTCGCACATCAGTACTTGATTACCTACCTACTAACCAAAAGTGGATAATACCTTGAGTCAGGTCGTCACCTCAGTCTTAAGGTACTTTACTCCCAGGTAAGGTAGGCAGGAATACTTATTACTATAGTAATTAGGCACACGGTCAAAGCAGCAGCTGTCATGCCAGACACCGCCATCCCGCCTTCCGTTACCAGAGACCCAGGCGCCTTAGTCACCCTGAGCTTTCTTCTGCTTGCCTCACTCAACGATTGGCAAGCGGGTCCCTGGATGGCCGGACAGCCTTTCGTGACTTCTGTCCACGTCTGTTCGCTCCTTCGGCCGTGAAATAATTGCTTGAAAACCAGCCATCATGTTGCCAACCTCGTTGCCGTCCATCGCCACTTGTTTGTCTTCGTTCCAGTTTGTGCAGCTATCGGGCTAACAGATGACTGTAAAACAACTGGATTGTTCCGAGTCACTCAAGACCTTCATCAATTTCCTTCCTCCCTTGTTGTCGTTACTCGTCACTCCCCATCGTTACGAAGAAGCCTGACCTAGCCTGGTCATTTAGTACGAATACCACGTCTCCTCAGCTTGACGCCTCTGCCGAGGACCCCGCCTTCTTCATGAAGCCATTCATGAAGCCAGGGGAGCCCTGGCAATGTCCACGATGAGGCCGACACCAAGGGGTTTTAAAAAAAAATCTTTTCTTTTCTTGGTTTTTGTTCGTCTCCCCTCCGAACATCGCAAAGCGCGCCGAGGGAGCCCCGGACCAGAAGAGGCGGGAAACCCCCCTACAGACCAGACCGAAATATTGTCTCGCCGGTGCACAGCGGCAAGCTCGTCTAGTACACCTAGGCTGTCTCAAAATGGCAGCACGTACATTGGCCCGCTGTGCGGAACGTGCTGCGGCTGCGGCAACAGCGACGGCTATCTCGTGTCTTGCGTCCAAGGGAAGACGGTTGGCTTATACATAACTCAGCAAGGGAAAGGGAGAATGTCCAGGAACTCGTCTGTGCAAGAATCCGATCAACGTACGGTCTGTCTCTCGACATTTTTGGCGTCACTCACAGAACGAACGACTGCTACTATTAGGCCCAGCATTATCCCAGGCCTTGGATCGCTAGACGTCCAGGGTCCACTACCTGATCGCCGACTTGCCGGCCGGCAGACACGATAGTGATACGAAGGGGCGGAATGTCAGTCAGTCAGTCTTGACGGGAGTCTTCACTGGAGGGGCATTTTAGTGGCTTAACCTTCCATCCACATCTCCCAATAATTGCCCCTCCGTCACACACCTTGCGTGTTATCTCACTCTGACGGCCTTGCTCTCGGTCTTCCTTTTTGTTTTTCTCTCCTTTTTTTTTCCCTTCCCCTTCTTAGTCTTTTTTCTCCTCTTGCGTTTATGCGACCTGGCTTCCCGTCACTCAGACATGGGCAGCGGCAGACGACGAATATGATTGCGGGGCTCATCTTTGGAGCGTTTGCGCCGAGCGCTTCATACCCCCAACTATACTTTTACCACCTATCACTGCCGTCATGGCCGAGACCCACCCGCCTCCGATCATACTCTCTCACCTACAGACCGCATCACACTTAACTGAGGCCATGATCGCCATGAGCCCATGCTCACTCGATTCCGACACTATTTCCAAGAAAGGCAATACGGACGCAACCGCCTGCAATGCTGAACTCCAAACATCAGGAAGCCTCGCCCTTAGCATGCATCGTGTCCAGGCTGTTCTGCCGTTGGTAACACTCTCCACTGCCTTTCTTTGCACGGAAATTCGTGTTTGTCGTGTTCCAGCCAGTTGCATACGTCATCATAAGTTATAACACTTACGCAGTATTCGCAGGGGCACATAGAAGAGAATAGCCAGGACCCCGCGGCTTCAAGTCTGGGCAGCCACAGTTGAGCCCCTGCTCCAACACTCATGAGGAGTAATCGGAAATCACTTATCGATTGGCCGACGCCCCTTTTGGTCACAGACTCCGCCTTTGATTCGCTTCAGTTGCACCAACATCCCCGCGACGATCATGGTATCCCGGTTCATGCTAAGATACGCAGTAAAAGCCCAGCCAAATTCCATCCCACTCAATGTCTCTCTCTGTCCCCCTCTCAAAAACCGTCGACCTCGCATCATGTCGAATAATCGAGCATGCGCTCCTCACATTACGGCTCCTCAGCAAGCACATTGATTGATTCATCAGACGTTCGCCTCATCAAATTCTTTCAGGGTTTCGGCATAATGGCAGAGATGTCATCGGCTTCCGTGTTATATGGGCCACGCAGCTTTAACCTTGAAAACCCCCTAGCCCGCTCGTTGTATCTTATTTATTCCCTGTGTCTTCACTGACATATTACAGGTCGGCCGGTTACGGCATACGTAAAAACCTTGTCATACACTTGTGCTCCTGCACTCATTTGCAGCTGCTCCAGCCTCCAAGGCACTGAGAAAACCCACGAGACTTCATCTTGTCTTCATCGGACCCCGGCCCTCCACGAATGATACAAAAGCAGGCCATCAGCCGCGGAAACTATTTTAAATGCAGTCAAGGCATAATCAATTTTCGGACTTCCTCGTCCCGGCCACCGACTAATTCACCGACGTCTTCCACCACCCTCCAACGAGCAATTTGACAAGTAAAAAGCTCTGGCCCATTTCGAATGGTAAAGTAGTCCGGGCGCCCATGCTTATTAGCTTTACCTGAGCCAATTACCTCCAAACGATGCCTGGCATAGAACCTGTTGGCACAACCTTTACTTCGAAGCTGCTGCTACACGCTCATCCGGCCGCACGGCAATTGATAGTGTGTTATTACGTTTTCTTGCTGCCGCCTTTCTTTCTACAGCGCAACACATATCACTACCCCCGTCTATCAACTATCGTCCGAGCCACATCAAGCGGTGCCTCAGGATAGCAAGCCGTTCTTCTACGGTCACACCCCCTCGTTTCCCGCGGACAAGCACAAAGCACATGTGCTGCGTATGGATTCCAAACGCCCTACCTGGCTGCCAAATTCTGCAGTGAACCGTCGGTCGGAAGCAAGTGATGCAGCAACCGACAAACAAAGAAAGCTATATGTTCGGACCAGCTCTGCCGCTCGGCGACAGCATCAAGCGCCGCGGAAACTCTCAGCAAAAACAAGAAGTCATAGTACGCCAAGGGTTCAGGTTGCTCGAGGACTCACATACATGTATGGTCAAGGCCAACTCGAGACCCGCCCGCCTACAGCAAACTAGAAACAGACCAATGGACATCGTCGGCGGTGACATCTTGCCTATTACTGGTTTGTTCGCAAGGCGAAATCAGAGCCACAGGAGTTATTGCTGCCCGAAGATAGAACCCGCGCCGACGGCCTGACTCGCCGCCATGCCCGAACGTCTTTGGCAGACGGAACGGAGTTCCAACGGGCGAGATTGAGTGGCCGGGAAATCAGGTGGTGCTCCATTGTCGGTCTCGGGTTGGACGGACCCCCGCTTCTCCCTTTCTCAGCTCACTGCATCACTTTGGTCTCACGCAACTGCAAGGGACCCCCCCCCCCCCCCCCTTTCTCCTCTCCCCCTTTCTCCATCTGCAAGCACCAAAAACACCCTTGCCAAGCGTAAAACTGCGGTCCGCGGTGCCGTGAGCATTATGCGGTGATGAGCACTACATAGTTGAACGCCGGGGTTTTTTTTTCCATGTTTATTCTACCTGGCGCAGGGCAATGAAAAATCCCACATGGACTGCTAACATGCGGAAGTGGGATTATTCAGAATGCTAGGATGACATTTCGCATCTTCCAAAGAGGCGAAGACCTCTGCGTGTAGTAGGAACATTGTCCGGACCTTTGCCTCGGATTTTGCTACCCCGTCATAGAAATCACCCACTCAGGCGTCTCGGACATTTGAGGAGGGATGTAGTCCTGGAGAGTAATATTGTACTCTTCCGAGTCGCTTGAAAAAGGAGCGTTAATATTTTTTTTAAAGAATTTCACATTCATTCAATTATCTCTTGACGAGGGGAAGAGTGAACGCTGAATTTACGTCAACGCATGTGCAAATCCCATTACAAGCCCCGGCGGAGGAGAGGGGAATAATAGACGGCCCAAGGTCCCTGTATAGCATCTCTTCTGGACGATTATCTTGTGTCTCAACAACATACAGGGTGCCTCTGGATACCAATCATGAACCGCGTGTGCGAAGTGCCGTTGGTCAGATCACATGGGCTGTTTTTCGTCAGCATGTAGTTACAGGCAACTGGCCTATGCGGTGACCGTTGACAGCTAGAGTACGTCATGTCGTCATGTCGTCATGTCGAGTCTCTGCTCGTACTAGGACAATGCAAACTCTTACATATTACGATTATTGGCGTATATGTATTGAGAGTGTACTATGGTTTTCAGATAGAAGGAATCCAACATCGCCACCAATTTGATCAGACCTTTCAGCTGCCCGGGACTATACTCCAGTCTTAACCAGAGGTTGATATAGAGCCTCTTTACTTTCCACTATGAAGCAAAACTTTCGACGTCCTGAGATTGTTAGGGATGGACTTGTATGCTTCAGTACCTCCCGTCTTCGGTGGCCGTTCTGCTACACCAAACCCGGTGCCAAAGGTGACGACCAATAATGGGGTCTTTCATCATTTCATCTCTTCTCTCTTTCATAATCGATCTTGTAGTTCTAAAACTGGAGAATAGCTTAGAACTTGGCAGAAAGTCGCCGGCTCAAGGTATCTCTACAACTTCTTCTCATCTGCTGAAACTGCCATCTCAATTGCAATTTCAATCATTCACCTAGCGGGCTTACTTAGGAGAAGTGGAAAGAGGACGCATACTATACTGTGAATGACAGCACCACAAGACGCACTGAATAAAAGTTTCCCGCATTGTCTATACAAAAGACCGCCTCTGGCACGAGTTAAGCTGTCCACATTGTCAAATCAACACACTCACATCCACACCCTTTACTTGCGAGTCTTAATAGCTACACGTCAACTACACGCATATCTCTCTAGACATTCCTGCCATCTCTTGTTGTTTTGTCTAACTCATACTAGTCTTCTAAGACTAGCGAGTCGCTTCCGCGTTTTGTTTCTTTCCCACATTTTGAGTTTTCCTGAACCCCTCGGCAAACCTTTCGCCCTTCACTATCTTGCTTCACACGCCAGCATCCACAGCTCGAGACATTGTCTACCTTAGATGGTCTCTTATAACGAGAGTCTACTGAGGACCTCCGTCTCGAAGGCAGTAAATCCATACGACCCGGACAAAAACGTCATGGACACAAACTTACCCGTTCCTGATGGCCTTCGCGCCACGGAAAGCAGCCACCGTGATGACCCGCGTTATCAAGAGCAAGTCGTCACCGGAATGAACGACCCAGAGCTCCGTCGCCGCAGAGACGTCGAAGGTGAGAGCTACATCTCTTCGGCTAGCATCCCTGAGATCTATCAATCTGTTGAGGTGGCTCATCTTTCCAACCAAGGTGGCCATGGTCAAACTCGGGTACGTTCAACCGATAAATGCCTTGATGTTCCCCGTGGGGATCGCGACTGAATTCACTGACTGGAATTTAGGGCTCGAAGGCTTCCCCTCCCCCTTACGACACAGCTCTTAATCACACCATCTGGGATCACCCACTGCTTCGTGACCAAACCTTCGGCAACACGAACAACGCCTCCGCAACTCAGGAAAGCACCGCATTCCAAAACCATCAGGATCAGCGTCATCGTACCCAAGATGCCGATCATCAGCAATACACTCACCATCTCCAGAACCAGAGCGAGCAGCTCGTGGACGGATTTTGGCATGGCGGTCACCCTCATGACCATCGTCACCGACACCAGCACTACCAAGGTGGCCAACAATATGCTCAGGAACAGCATGGCCTCCACGATTATGCCCAATATCGCTATGGCCAACAGCAAGTACGTTTTTTTCAAAATTCATTCCAGTCATTGATTGACTAAGGACGCTGACCTTTGTCCCAGCTTACCGATCCTGTGCACGATTTCTACTCGGATGCAACTTCTTACCAAGCCCCTGCCATTACGTACAGCCAAGTTAATGATCCAGCTACCTACCAGAATCATGGTTCTCCTCACACCCATGCTTCCACTTCGGTATGTATTGCCAATATCTTATTTCCATTGCCCCTAAACCTCGTCAACTAATCAATCCAGGCTTCAATGACCCTTGCCCCACTCAACATGGGTGCCCAGCCTGCTGCCTGTGGCGTGAGAACTACTCAAGAATATGTCTCCCCTTATGGTCATATATCTCCTCATGGCCATTACCACCCCTACCGCCAGTCTGGTGCCCAAACTCCAGATTCAAATACGGAGGGTGTCATCATCTCTGGTAACCATACTGAACGCCAAGCCCATGCTCAGATTCGAGGTTCCCGCGGAGGTGGTGTTCTCGACTCTGGTACTCGTACCCAGCACCACGCTAGTACTCAGACTCGAAATTTCGACAGAGACGATGCTCATCTCTCTGATGCTCGTACGAAGCGCCAGCCTGAGACCGTACTGAAGCACAGCACCGCTGAACCCTCGATCTCTCCCTGTGCCTCCGCTTCCCGTAAGATGGCGCATGAACCTTCGTCAAACGAAGGGCCTCATCGAACTTGGACCCAGGCTCCTTTCAACACAACCAAGTGCGATGTTTGCCACAGCCGTGCCTTGGGTAAGACGATACATCAGCGATGCAGCAGATGTTCTGCTACCATCTGCAGGACATGTGTCGAGAATGGCTGGATTACTCGGTTCCCGAACCACGCAGATTTCGATGTCTTTGATTTCGACTGGGGAAAAATGCGCCCCTCCTATCGTATGCATAAGCGGATGAGACGCAAAGCCGGTGCGGTTGCTGAGCAAAGCTCCCGGTCTGTTGGCTATCCGGAGAAACAGAAGGAGCAGTCTCCCGTCGCTGTACGCCTTCCCTTCAGGAACATGGACGACATGACCAGACGCCAGTCGAAGCTGCAGTATCGCAGCCTGCTGCCTTCGGTAAATTTTCTTACGCTCTTTTGAAATCTCTGCATTTGCTAATTGTTACCGCCGCAGTCGACCGACGACTACGACGCTGATTTTCCCCCGACTACCCCTGCCAAGCGGACCTTACCCACACACAATTACATTGCTATCTCCGACGAAGACGAGGAGGAGGACGAAGACGACAACGTTGACGACCACGACATGAACCAATCTCGGAAGTTGTCTGCCTCCGACGGCGACGGCGACGGCGACGGCGACGGTGATGGCGATGGCGATGACCGCGATTACAAGCCTGTCCGCAACAGCAGAGAAGCAACTTACCTTTCTCGTGAGCGTCCTTCCGAGACCGCAGCCCGCGACATCGTACCTGTCGCCGCCAATATAGGCCTTGCCAATTCGCGACCAGTTCGAACTTCTTCCATTAGTACTTACGAGAGAATGCGTGCCGCACAGCTTCATCAGCGCTACATCAATCATACGGACTTCGACGATCTAGATGATATGGAGGAGGACCACGAGGAGGTCAAGAAAAGCCCCCGCGACATACGTCGTCGTATGTGAACCAGAACGGTCACTTACACTGTCCTCAGGCGAGCGATATCGATCGCCGTGATGGCTTCCCAAAGGCCGAGCACGCGATAACCACCCCGCTTTCCATTTCCTTTGATTCGCCAGCGCACAACCTCTCCTCCAAGGACGTTGCTTCTCTTTCCCCTTGCTTTTCCGGACCATCCTCGACCCATAATGCGACCTACCTCCAGGTTCAACCTATGTATGGGGTATGGCAGCAGGGAGTACGACAAGGCAATGGCACTTTTCCATTTTCACGCTTCTAGTACCACTCGACAAGTCTCTCAGCGTATTCGAAATCTCGATATGGTTGGGTTTACCAAGGAGAAGACCTTGTTCACCGTGGTGACCGAACTTTTGTTCTCCCATCCCGCCGCTCGAGCTGCTCGCGCTCTCGATGAAGTCGCGGCCTTTGCTTTACTGCGTACGCAGGTTAACCTTGCTCTCCGCAGGCTCAACATCGAGCTCTTCGCCCAGCTCCGCCAGTGGCTCGACACGACCGAGAAGGACATCCAGGACCGCAGTGGCACTTTCGTTCCAGAAATCATGAAGCCCAGGGTGAGTCTCCTCTTGTCGTTTATTGGGAATGACCACAACTAATATGGTTCGGATTGATGAGCTGGACATGTAGGTGGTGTACCGTGATCTGGACCACTTCGTTGCCCCGGAAGACGTCTTAGCCGCTAATGCCCTCATCTCCATGGCTCGTTCATAGAGCCGAGGACCGACTTTCCTATCTGCGACACTGTCTGCAACAAGAATTCTTTCAATAATGGCCAGCTTTGCCATTGTCTAGTTTCAGGGCTTTGACTTTGCCAATCGCATAGGATTTGATTTTATTGGCTTTTATAGGAGGTTGAAACCCCTACTTTCCTTTCTTTCTGTGCTCGTTTTGGCGTTTGGAAAGGTTTGGGGCGGGTACTTGGCAGAAATACCCTTTTTCTATGCCCCTTGTATCAGAGTCTAGGAACCAGCACTTTCGAATTCAGAACCAGTCATACTGCTACAGGCACTACGATGCCCTCGGGCATGGAAGTGACGAGGCTATTCTGGTGAAAATGACAAGAAAATCGTTTTGTGACTCCCTTTAAGAAGTCATATTTGTGTCTTATCATGCTCCATTGTATCTGGGAATGACTAGTAGTTTCAAAGTGTAGGGCGCTGTCACGACGGTATAATCAATACAATGTGAGGATTCGACTGATTCAACGACGCTTGAGTCTAACCATCTTCAAGACTCAAATGCGCTCTCAAACAAGCTTTCCCCTTCCTTTTTCTGTAGGGTTTGATGCCTAAAAATACTCACTCGTTTTCCCCGGTTCGAAACCATTGACGAAAACATTCCAGGAACGAAGGAGCTTTGCTCTTTTTCTTTTCTTTCTTTCTTTCCTTTTTTTTTTTTTTTTTGGGAAGTTGGCACGCGCCAGTCAACCCTACTCTTACACACTCGACCGGGCACAGTCAAACAGCATTCTTTCGCGTCATCTACCGCCAATCGAAACCATCGAACGCCGTATTCAAGTATCGCATCCCTGGCCCAGCGCGCATTTCGACTGCGCTCCCGTCCCCATCTTCCTGTGTTCCGGATCACACCAACCAATGAATCGACATCGCAAACGCTAATCAGCAAAGAAGTCACACTGCATGGCGCCCGAGAAGTATACAGAGCTATTCAGCATGTCTGGGTTGGAGAAGGACGTGTTGGAGAAAGGCCTGCGGGACATATTTCCCCATCATCACCTCATCAAAGTCAGGCCCGTGAGTGTGGAACGGAACGCTGTCTCTTTTGAACGATTCTAAGCTGACGTCCCTGGCCTGGAATCTAGTCGGCGGGAAACGGCAAGTAGAGCAGCCGCCTGCCTCGGAAGCTGACCCAGGAAGAGAGAAACGCGCTCGAGATGCTTCGCGACACGAATGATACCAGGCGGAATTTGAAGAACAAGGGCAACGGAGACCGGCAAGACTCTCAAGATCCATGCGAGCAAAGCGACGCTGACAGGGAAGGTACCGCTGCAGAGAAGCCGTGCAGAGTCGCTCGGGTCGATGAGCATGACCAAGGTCGAGAGGGAACCGAGGAAGGCGAGAGGGTGAGAGATGCATATTTGAGTGGTCTATCAAACTAAACAATACATTCGCCGTCGCAAAATGTGATGATCATGAGATGGTTTGCGCCGACAATGCTCTAGGAACTTCAGCAACCGAAACCGCTCTCCCACCAATGCTTTCCCGTATGCCAGCGACCGATCGCCTCCATGTCAGGCTTCCACCACGGAATCTCTTCTCGACCGTACCCCAGCGCTCGCACAATAGACACCGGAATTGGATCGACGAGCCATAGGCCGGTCTCAGCGAAGTCGTCCGCTAGAGGCTTGACCGTGATCTGAAGCCACACTATCACTACAAGCAGATTTCCGAGCCTTCGCACAACACGAGGCAGCCTCGCGATCTGGGGCTTGAACGTCGTGCAGAAGCCCTGCTGGACGAGTACGCCCACGCCTGAGACCCAGAAGAAGAGGCATGGCTTGAGCCAGTTCGTCTCGGGGATCGCGGTCATGCTACCGGCACCGTGGAGGAGACCGGAGAGCCAGAAGGCGATGGCCATGATGACAAGCTTCGTGGACCGCGCGCCCTTCTTCAGGTAGCCGTGTTCGACGAGCCAGTTACCCGGGGCGGAGAAGGTGTGGCGAAAGGTCTGATGCCACCATGCGCCCCAGAAACCGGCCAAGCCTCTATCCAGGACCTGAGAGAAGGAACCGAAGATGGAGGAGTACTGCCACAGCTCGCCGCGCATGGGGAAGAACTTGCTGAGGACGAAGTACTGGAACATGTCGTAGATGGAGAACACCATGACGATCGAGGCATACAACGCGCAGATGATGCCGGAGTGTCGGTAGACGGATAACAGCCAGTGCGGGGTGCCGGCGAGGTGAGGGGGTAGAGGGAACGGCGCGCTGCCGAAGATGAAGTAGGGATCCTCGGTGCTCTTGACTTTGAAGATGTCAAGGATGATGTAGGCAATCAAAACGGGGACGAGTTTGCATCGTACGAAGTCGCGTTCGTTCTTGTAGGTCTGGCAACCGACGAATGTTTCGAGCGGAATAGTATCCATCTTTACGAGCTCCTCGGTGTGCGGATGTTCGGGGGGAGCAGGGCTTGGGATGGACGAAACGGCCCACGACCAGCCTGTTGGTTGTTAGCAAGTAGGCAAAACGAACGTGCGGAATCTCCAATGCTTACCGACTCCTCTGAAGTTTGTGTATAAGTCAATCACCCAGTCGAGACGCTCGATGAAGGTGCCGTTCTCGGGGTACGATTGCCAGTAGTACTCGTACTCTTCCTCGTTGGCATCAGGAGCAGCGACTTTATCCCGTCTCTTTTTGCTGCCAGCCCGCTTGCGAAGCCCGTTCTGCGAGCTCGATCGCGAAGCAGGCGAATTGGAGCGACTGGACTTCCTTGAAGGCTTGGGCGACGCCGGCTTTGTTGTCTTCCTTCGCGCGACCCTTTCGAAATCGAACTGAGGAGCCGTAAAGACGAGGTTGGCCAGGTTGGAGAGGATCCCCCAAAACGCCGACATACCGCAGGAGTAGCCAATGGACATGTTTGTGCTCGAGGTCTCGCTTATGAGCTTCATGTTGAAGGCGATGATGAAGGCGAGCACGAGCCACCTCGCAGCGTATACCCACGGTCGTTTCCTGTGCGGGATGGTCATGTATAGGATGGGCAAGATGAAGGTGCCAAACATGCCGTACGGCAGCACAAAGGGCTTTGCCTCGCCTGCGGCGACGCGAGCCTTGAACATGGCCCGGTAGCTGTCGCGCACGACCGCGGCGAGCAGCGGTGTGCTGACATTGGCGGTGACTAGATCCGCGGCCGGCTTGGAGAAGTTGGGAACGACGAATGGCGCCGTCATGTTGGGCACGCCCAATGTCGTGGTGATATCAGCCGCCATGGTAAGGGCCAACAACGTATCTCTGCTCAACGATGAAAGGCCTTTGTTGAATCAGCGATTGAGCCGAAATGTGCGGTTGCTGACACCCCCGAGGGGGGGAAGGGGGAAGCCAAGTGAAGTTGACAGCGGGAGACGGGAGGTTGTATAGATAAAACCATGGTCAGCCGCATCGACTGGCTTGCCTGGTCTGACTCGGGGGTACGGGAAGTTTAGAAGAGGCAACAGGAACTGGAAACCAGGGATTCTCCAGCCAGCGGGTTCTGCAGAAACACACGGAAGTCCTCTAAGCAAGCAGAGCGTCGTGAGAATGGCAGTGGTCTAGCTACCCCAAGTCTTACGGCATCCAAAGCTGAACCAACGCAGCATAATTCTAGACCCCTGTCCTGGGGTGTGCTTGGACGACCCCGGTTAAAAGGGCGAAAGTGGGATGGGATGGGAAAGAGAGGACCCGAACCCGATTACGATTGGATGGGAGAGCAAGACGGGGGATATCGAAAGCCCAACCCGACAGCAGCGAGAAGGGGCCTGGGGAATTTCAAGGCCTCGGAACAGAACGTCTCTCTGTGTGTGTGTAGGTGGATGGTGAGAGCACGCGTGTGCGAGGGAGAGTGAGAGAGAGATAGAGAGATAGAGAGAGAGATAGAGAGAGAGAGGGCGAGAGGGATCAGAATGGGGAAAAGAGTTGGTGTGTGGACGTGTGTCAACCCGCCCGGAGAAAATCTCAAGTCGAAGATCCGTTTCGATGCTTTGGAAATAAAACGCTTCCCTCAAATAGGTAGCAGAATAAATAGGGATGGGATGACATTGCTATGCAAACAGGGATGGCAGCAGTAGCAGGATGGAAGAAGACGAGAAGAGATCGCAAGGCATCGGCAAATCCACCAAGGAAACAAGTCGCCGCATCTTTTCGTCTGACGTCAATGGAAGTGGTCTTAGTCTCCGGTGTGCGGCATCCTACTCGCCCCACGTCAGCTACTATGGTAGGCACCCAAGCACCATCCTAGTGTACGGCTGCCTCGGCACTCGGGTTCCAAAGCTTGTCGCCAAAAAGCGGCCATTTATTTTGATGACAGTGTGCTCGGCTGCCGGCTTGCTCCTTGGCAGCACCGGCCAGAAGCGTGGCTAGCCCCCTGTCGGATCCGACGACGACGAATCATGGTGGAGCGCCGTTGCCTTGCTGTAGTGCGCTGATTCGCTGAGAATCGCGGCATTTGCCACGACTGCAGTGTACCTTAGGGAAAGCATTGGCCACCTACGCGACTTGCCTCTTTTGCCACCGGACTATTAGTCGCAGCAGCGCTTCACTTGGACTGGCAAAACCACGATACCTGGTGCAATTCCTATGATAACCACCGAAGAAATAATGCCTTTCAATCTTTGCTTTTCTCCGGGATTAATATTTCGGCCCACCTAGACTCGTCGTAAAACCCGAGTTGGCGGGAGTGGCGACTCGACGGAAAGAAATAAAGAAAGGGCGAAGACAACCGATGTTGACGGCTTCTTGAGCAGCGAAAAATCAAAGTGAGCTTCATCGGAGCTGGCGGTCTCGAAGCCTGGCA
This sequence comes from Colletotrichum agaves, assembly GCA_036785465.1. Lineage (NCBI taxonomy): Eukaryota > Fungi > Ascomycota > Sordariomycetes > Glomerellales > Glomerellaceae > Colletotrichum > Colletotrichum agaves. The sequence goes on along the minus strand of JAXISO010000135.1, from coordinate 26,266 downwards.
AAGCCAGCGAAGCCAGCAATCAAACGTCTGTTCGGTTTCCCCGCAAAGCCGGTACACCCTCCATCAGACTTTCGGATAACCTGCTTTTGCGTGTTTTCAAAAACTTTCCTTTTCAAAGACTGACGCTTGAAGCGCACACTGTACAATGTTCAACGGGGTAAGCAACTGGTCGACGGCGCCACCGTCGCCTTTTCCATCGTCCCCCTTCTGCCGCCACGCCGCCACAGGGTCACCCAAGCGGCCTCGAGCCACCGTCCCATGGACATCAACGTATCCGCCCCCACCACCGGTGTTTCTGGCGAGTGTGATGTCGTCTTGCTCACCATCGGCGCCGTATGGATCGAGAGCGCCGCCGGACTCGGCTCTGATGCCATGGTTTGTTTCTCCTCCTCCTCGGCCGAGTGGGATATGCCTCGAAGCTTCCACGGCTTCGAGACTTGCTGCTTTAATCGAGAGAACAGGAAGTTTCTAATGCTCTTTGGGCTTTCGCCGCCCGCATCGCCGCCCGCGCTCCGCCTTCCCCCGGCCATCGGCTTCACGATGGCGAGGATGACGAGGGTTGTGACCACGCTCGCGACGGCCCACGTGCCGAACGCCGCGGCCGAGAAGCTATACACCGGCACGGGCGTCTCGGAAGACCCACCACCGGCGCCATCAGCGCCAGAGCCCTCGTTTTCATTCGAAAGGTCTTGAAACTTAATAATGTCTGTACTCAGGACGGTCTACTCGCCCACGTGTATGGCCACGGCATCCGATCAGCTCATGCATGGATGGGCCTTCGTTGTTCCATCCAATCCCAATACCTTGCTTGCACTTGGGAGTCTTTTGACTTACCGACACCACACTAACCGGTAGCATAATCAATGCGACCAAGGAGAGCTGCTTCATTGCGGACGAGTCGTCGGCTGTGAGTTCTGCGATGAATTTCATCTGCTGGTTCGCATGGTGCGTCTGCATCCGTTGGATCTTCTCGATGATGACATTGATCAGCTCAGTTACCTGGCGTATCCTCACATCTGGGGTCTCGATGCGACTCACGTATTCTTCTCGGTTTGCGGCGAGTTTGTCCAAGGCCTGCGCCCTGCCTACTAGGTCCTCCATCTCTGCGATGACTGACGACAGCTCGGTCCCAAAGTCTTCGATTTGCGTCCGCATCTGCTCTGCGTGGCGAATGTCTAAGCTAGTAAAGCTCTTGGATACCTCATCAACGAAGAACTTCAGCAGACGACGAACTGCCTCGAGGTTGTGGTCGATGTTCATGACGCACTCGTGACGCTGCTCCATCAGAAATGCCATCTTCCGGAGATCCTGTTCGTGTACTGTCTCCCGGGGCTCGTCGTCATCCTCGTCGAAGGGGTGTAGGTACGGCTTTGTCTGTGAATCTGTTCCTCAGCACTTCCTACATTTCGACGATATCGATTACTACAAACCAGTTCGGACAGTCGCATCTCAAGGTCTCGAAGACGCGGCGAAATCTCCTCCACAGACCACTCAGCGAACGCAAGAAGGCCATTCAAGCTAACTCGAAATCGTTCCGGGGTGTCCAAGAACGCCAGATCCTCAAGCGTTCCTCCTGCCTGTTCTCTCACCGCGTACCAAAGCGGATTATGCTTACCATTGCCCTCCACCGGGTGGTAACACCTCGGGCTAGCCATCAACCACACAGCCGTGCCCTCGACGACGTCGAAACAGAGATACACTACCGCCGAGTGCGTCTCCCACCGCGATGTCTTGCTAGGGTCTACACCGAGCGGCAGCGTGTGGATGGGAAACTGTCTGATGCTGAAAAGAGCAAGGCAGAGGTGTATGTACTTGCCGCTGCGACCCAGGCTTGCTACGCTTGAGTTCTGGTGTGACTGAGTGCTGGCTCCGCCTCGGAAACCCGCGAAGCGCGTGCTATTCGCAAATTCCCATGAGTCACCGCCGCTTGCGAGGAAGTCTAGAACGTGCGAGGGTACTTGGTGGTACGTAAGAAGCTCCAGGAGCATCTCCTCACTGAGGTTGAGCATCAACGAAGTCGGGGAGAAGCGCTCCAACAACCTGGTTGCCTGCGTGAGCTTGGTATTTTGATAGGTCCTCTCTGTGAGCGTACACAACTCGAAGCGCGGGGTCTCGGACAAGGAGTCCAGGTCCTCTCTCAGCTTCTGATGGAGTCGGCCACGACAGCTTCCTCCTCAGTGCCGCTATGTTGCGAATAGTATGCAACTTCGCCTTCCTTGGGTCATCTTGCTCGGAGTGGTCAGCGTCGAAGTCGATGATGACCAGCGGCGCATCGATCCTCGATGAAGCCCTGTGAAAGATCTTGGACTTGTTCGCCTGGTAACGTTCTCGAAATTTTCGGCTTGAACTTCTTGGCCCGTCCTGCCGGATCAGGGAGTCGGGATATGATCTTGCCATGAAGAATTTTCCAAGGAAGAGTTCTTCCGTGTCCATGTCAAAGGGTCATGAGGTTGTACGGGTCTACCCAGGTAAGTGAGGAAACGATTGATACCAGAATTTCGCTTTCTGGAGAAAAAGAAAATCGGAAAGAAGATTAACTTGGCAAGAGAGGGCAGTGGGGGACTGCACAGAGCAGAAGAGACGCTTGACCTAGTAGTACTCTGCATCCGTTCGGGGGTATGGGCGAGCTCTGTGCCACATATTACGAGTAAAGCGCCCGGGAGCCGACAGCTTCGGGCGACGCCTTGTAGAACACAATGCACTTAGCACATCATCGGCGTGAAACTGATTCGCTAGACAGAGTGGTACAGACTTGGGGGATGCGGGCCGTCAAAACTCGAAACACGAGCGTTGGATGGAAACTTGCGGGAACACGAATTGAATCATCAAGTCTCCGTGGTGATGTGTACTCTTCTTGTGCTACCTGACATGCTTCGTGACCTGTGCCGTCTTTTTCCAGTTCAGCTTGCTCAGCTCAACGTCAATCCACTTCAAGACCTGTGCGAGATTCGCCTGTCTCTTAATGAGTGTGTTCCTCGTGGCTTCGAGGCCCAGCCTGCAATGTCGAGTTAGCCCAATGCCACACTCCAACGTGGTCGTACGAGCAAGGCGTACCAGGTGACATGCGCCTTCTCCAGAGCGCAGCCGTAGCGCGGGTGTTTCTGCTTCCTCGCCTTGCTGGTGAGAAGCATGAAAGCTGCTGCAATGACCTTGTCAATCGTTACTGGTGACTTGTGAGCTGAGTAGGCATTGCGGACATGGTTGACGTAAACATACGCGTTAGTAACATCTCCCTAGGGCGTTTCTCTGCAGGAAGACACCGCCAGTAGGCCATCATTTTCTCTGCTGTCTCTGTAAAGGCCCTGTAGAGATTTGTGACGACCGTGTCAAGGGCATTGTGGTTGGTGTCATAGAACATCAAGTGAGACTGTATCTTGAAAGCGTCTACGGACGTCAGCTGCCGAAGCCTATACGTAGCCAATATACTCACTTAGAACTCTCCTCTGGAAGTTTTGTCCCGGTCTTGTTCCAAAATCAACCGTCAAAGCGTTGGGAATAGCTGTTTTCATTTGATTCTTAGCCTCGTGCCTGTCTCGGAAACCTTTTCGCTCTCACCTGTGGCGTTGACGTCGTCGCGATCTTTAATAATGTTAAGCGTCTTGCAGTGAATCTTCAAGCCGCAGTAAGGAAACTGGGCATGTTCTGGCACTCGATTTATCTTCATCCCCCCAAGTTCGAGGTCGAAGTTGACCAGCGTTTTGTTCGGGTTGACGGTGACACCGTACGCGGGGAGTCCGCCGTGCATGACTTGCACAAACCTGCGAGCCTTGCCCTGGTTTGTTGTAATGAGAAGGAAGTCGTCGATTAGCCTGAGAAGGAGACAGTCTTCCCCGGCCACAAAGTCGAGATGCTGTTTCTCGAGGTCTGCGTAAAAGTAGTTGCAAAGCGACGAGGATAAGACGGAACCCTGAGGAATTCCTTTCTTCTGTCTATAGAACTTCTTACCAACCTTGACAAGGTTTTGCTGGATATGGGATGCCATCAATTTCAACAGTTGCTGCGTGTCGTGCTCCTTTCGTGAAAGGTTGCCTATGAATACGGCATTTCTCCTTTTCAAACCGAGGCGATCCTCGGCGACTTGCGCGAAGCTAGCCGGATCATTCATAGTAGCTGCAAGCCAGTGCCATCGTCTTTGTAGCCTAGCGTCCGCACGATTCTGCCCTCGAGTGTCCACCAGGCTGGCCTTGATTTCAAGGTGCTTTCTTAGGACATATTGCTCCTCACTTGGGACATCTTCCATCAATCGAACGACGGCGTCCTGGGGAATAGTGTCAAATGCAGCTTGTACATCTACTTTGGCGAAGAAGAAATCTTGCTGCTCGTCAAAGCCTGCGCCAAAGGCACTAAGTCGTGGATAAATATCGCCCACTGAGTACATGGACGAACCAAGCTTGTCCGGGTCAAGTTCCTGTACACGATTAGCTGAGGTGGAATCGCCTGGACAAAGATGCTGCTTACTGCTTCCAGCCTGAGCATGGAATGAATAGGACCAAGGACAGAATTGATGCTCGGTCCAAGATGAGCACTTTTCCCATGGAGGACCGCTCTTCTTCGCAGATTCGTGATGGGCCGCATACACTTACCCTTGGGAAGAAGCCGAACGCGACTAAACCCCAGTTGTCTGGACTCGAGAATCCGGTTTGCTTCGACCATTTTGACTTCCTCGAACATTTTCAACTTCAAGCCAGCCATGGAAGGTTCTGCAACGTAGCGCCAGACGTCGTGACGAAAATAAAAGAGACGATACCGGTGAGAGCTTGATTCGGTGATGTAGAAGTTGCTGCGCAAAAGGGGTATCAAGATGGAATCGAAAACATAATACAAGAACTCATGCAGAATCTCGAGGCGCTTTTTCCTGTCCGTTTGGCTGGTGTTCGAGCCCTTCAAATTGGGTGGCGCGAGCCAATTCATGTCTGCGACCTGGTAGAACACGTCAGTGAGTGTGTTGATGATGTAGCGCGAATTCTCACCTTCAATCCAACTGTCACCTCTTCAAGGGACATACTCTCGAACCTTCGCAGTTGGATGAAGTGATCAACGCTTTTGAGGAACGCCTCTCGATTATGACTTTGACCCTCACCGCCTCCCCAGAACTCGTTCGGGATGATCTTGGTCAGTACTGCCCGGCAAAAGGCAGACACGTGAGCTGCTGGAGTTGCTAGATCGGTGACGGTGTCAAATCCGATCACTGGCGTAGGTGTAATTTGCTGCCGCAGCTGAAGACTTTTCTTGTCGACAAGTTTGCTTCGAATGGCGGCAGTGGTCCGCTGAGAGCCCGAGACCAAGTTTTGTGAGATGGTAGGCTTTTGACATTGCTTAAGAAGCTTTCTGGGAACATGTTTTTGGCTCTTACTATCAACCGCGGAAGGACAGTAGTGACGCAAAAGTTCGGCATATGAGCACCTTTTGTGGAGTAGTCGCATTCGATATACTAGACGCTTCACGTCTCCACGCAATCTTTTGGGCGTTTTGAGTTGTCTGTCTTTAGATGCGTTTGAGATCTCTTCCTCGCGAAGTGTATAATCTGGAAGCTTCTGTGCTGTTTTGCGGTAATCAATTTTGGAGGTAAACACGTTGTGCAGGTCATACTGTCGAGGGAACATGTACATCATGATCTTCAACGTGCTCTGCTCATTGATTTGCTCTACGCGAGATCTTTCCTCGGCGGTAGTCTCTTCAGCGCAACTAAGAAGCGGGCAACGGCTCAGAACATCTAAGCACGTATGTCAGCCAAAGTTCAGTGGCAGTATGTCAGCCGAGCTCACGTATGTGTCTAAGGCCGTAGTGAACGGTGCCTCTGCCAGTAAGAGCTGCCCGAGCGTATAGCATGCGATTCCTTACGAAGGAAATTTCTGAGGGCAATCTTTCATAGCCAAGACTTGGTCCCTGTTTGGGTGTGTCCTTTGGTTGCTCAAAAATGGGCGTACCACTAAACTGATACATGTTCCCGGCACCCGCTTCTACAGGCTGAAAGATGGCTGTCTCACTGAGAAGACCTATCATTATCTGTTCTCCTGACTTGCCCAAGAGCATGAGAAGCAGAGGCCACGGCGATTCCTTCACAGCCTCAACGAAATGATTCTTGTGAACAGGATTGGGCCTAACATTTTGACCGTGTCTTCTGAAGCCATCGCAGAGGAGATGCTTGGGCCAACCGCCGGCCTTGACCCTGGAGAACTGCTGCCATATGACGTAGTCGACGATCTACAGAGACAATTAGTTATCGTGCAGGATGGTGTTTTAGTAGTAGATACCTCTTTTTGCATGCTCTTCGCCTCATTCAGGCCTCCCGACAGCGAAATCGTCGACTCATCGCCCTTCTGCGAGGACTTCCACCATTCCCATCGGGAATCAGGATGGCTCTCAGGCTGGTGCTGTGCGCAGACCAGTGTTGTATCGAGCAACTTGGTCAATGCTTCCTCATCAGGCTGCGTCGACTGCTTCAACGTTGCTTCCGATTTCCCGGCCGATGCAATTTTCCTGCGACGAAGCCTCGACGAAGCTGGAAGTTTGACAAGCAGATAGTCGCGTAAAGTCTGCACATTGGTTTGACCATAGTACTGCACGAGGACAGGATGCTTGATAGGAGTGGCAGTCGAATCAACCTTGACCTTCTTGGACCGACAGTATGCCTGGAGCAGATTTTGATTCGGCTGTTCTTTCCTCTTGAACGCCATTGCGGTGGCTGAACCTCATCAAAATACCAACACCGGACTCATTATCAGTGTGATGCGGTTGGATCTCGGAACCCAGATGACGCGTCGATTCGAGAGCAAGTGGGTTACACAGCCGTTTTTCAAGATTGGACGCCAGAGCATGTCATAACTCGCGGATATTGAGCCTTTGCCCTGTGAGATATAAACGATCAGAACAGAATCCCCGACTGAGTAAAGGGTGAGGAGCACAAGACGTCAATGTCTTTGGCCATGATTGACAAGCGCGACGCGTCCGCGCCCACCTTTTGACTGAAAGCTTGCAAGGCACGCTAAGGTACGGAGACAAAGGCAACGCCAACGGCAGGACAGATACGTACCTCAGGTACCCTGTGGACAACTTGGCACCTCAGGCCATGGACTACAGCAGTCGTCGCATCCTCTAACTTCCTGCCATCTTCCGTTGCACTCAAAAGCAGCCTGCCTGCATAGCGCAGCGATGTGCAGCACCTCTGTCACACTAAGCAACGTAATTCAAGATGTGTATCATCACTAGAGGTAAAATTGCTACCAGGTAGGTTGCTGTCGAACGGGACGGGGCTGGGCTGAGCGGATAGAAGCGTGATGCAAGGGCGACAGAAAATGGAAAGCGGGCGGCCGGCTGCGAAGTATGAGGCAACGTGAGGCATTGCTTGAACCTCAGTCTGCTTTCACTCGCGCTGTTGCTGCTCTCCGCGGTGCGACATCGAATTGCTTGTCAGGTGCTTTGAGCCACGAGAGTAGGATGTCCTGTCTTAGGTACCTTACGGAAGACGCTGTCTCTGTACTTCATTAAAGGATTTGCCATGATGTCGAATTCATGGACGTGGATACTGGTATACTGAATGAGGTGAGGTGATTAAAGCGCCCTCAGCCACTTGCGCCTCGTGACGACTTCTGAGGAGCTTGCGACTCAAGGGGGCGACGGGGAGAAAAGAGCCAAAGTCCCGAAACCGAGACAACCTTACGATGGCGACTGCTAAGCAAGCACATTGAAAATCCCAGGGCTGCTAACAAGAGAGCCACGGCCTTGCAAGACATGTGATCGACAGCTGTCGATACCAATTGGGCTGTCGATTAGTTGGAAGGTAAGTAAACCTCCCAAAAAAAAAAAGAAAAAAAAAAAAACCCTGCTCTCCTACTGTGGTACTATGCACATCTCGGGACGCTGGCTGTGCTGCCGCTCAGATGCGGCCCGCGTGCTCAGTCCTCCGATCCTGACTAAGGCATCTCGAAGAAAGCTGGAGCTGGTTCCGTCTGTCCAAAGCTTGATAATGCACGTCTTTTAGAAAGATGGGCACAGGCGCCTGACCTGGTTGGGGAATTTCCCTGCTCAGGTTCGGTATACCAGACCCTCGCTGCGTCTTCCATTGCAGAAACGAGTCCAGTCCGTCCATGCACCCGCTGGAGTTTGCACACGCAAGCTTCGAGCCCGAAATATGTCTAGCAAGTCGACCGACTTACAATGACGGCAAAATGATGGTCAAATAATAGCCGAGATGATGGTTTGCCCAACACGGTCTGGATATCGAAATGCAGTCGGCGATGATGAATTGGCGAATGGGGATCGAGCATTGCTCCCCAGGCACGGATGGGTTCACACTGGAAGCTTACTTAGGTAAAGCATCGTGGTCATCGGAGGGCACTTAACTCTCGGATGTTCCAAACCGGAACCTGGGAGGGGCTTGGCTTTGACGCTGACCGAGGCTCCGATGATGCATCGAGACATCTACGAAAGCTGCGCACTCTGGTATGCACCCTCAATGGCGACTGACGTGCACAACCGAGGTCCTTGGCACGATTCAATTTATTTGGCTTCGAGACAAGGCAAAGCACGTTACGTTGCGCTCTATTGTGCGGTGCGGTGCGGTGCTGGTGACGTTTGGCATGGATCCTCCCCTTTTGGAGTGGGTGACATGTTGCAGTCATTTTGCAACTTCAGGTTCGTGAACATCCCCGTCCCGTCGTAAAGTAAGTATAGTATACTACCTTGGGCCCTCAACCCGCGCGGTACCGGTCCCGTCTGGCGCGGGTTCGCTGGGCGAAAAGGTTTGCTTACTTCAGTACGGTGGAAAGCGTCCTACCGCCCCTTACTGTACTACAGGCACGCAGGCATGAGGAACTCAATGAGGTGCACTACAGTCCGTCCCTTTAATGTACTATGTCTAGCACTCGGGACATGTCTGCCCACTCACGAGACCTTTCGAGACGGGACGAAGCGAGGGCCAAGGGACTTACCAAGAACATCGGCTCTTTGTTTGAAAAGAAAAACAAACAATTTACTGTTTCGTCCAGACCGCAGGAATTTCCTTCAGGGAAAAAGGACGGAGGAAAATCAAAGCATTTATGGAATTTTTGTAAACAGTACTTAGAGCAGGATAAATGACGACCACCCTCGACCGGATACTTACTGGCAAACCCACTTTGGGTTTTTGTCAGAGGTGGAATCCCGGACATGTTTTCCAAGGTCCAAACAAACGCAGCGGAAGCCCAGCGAGGAAATGCTGCGATGCTGTAAATTGAAGGGGTTTTATGTTATTTTTTATTTTTCCAACCCCCCCCCCCCCCCCCCCCCCCCCCCCCCCCCTTCTTTTCTCTTAGCGATCGATGTTTGTTTAGAATGAGATAGCAGGCCTGGACGAAACGGAGATAACGGCAAGCCCATCCAGACCCGTCAGGTAAGTTAGTGTAAGCTCGGGCAACGCCGTTACAACGGGGAAGTGACGAAAGACCCAAGTCACCTTAGTCTTAGGTGCCGTTGCCTCAACACACTTTGGAACAAGAGTGATTGAATGGGTGAGGTGCTAATTTCCATCGAAATCGACTGTCAGCCGGGCTGGTCCCCGGCGGCTGCACTCCCTCTTTTCCGAGTCGCCGCACCTAAGTTGCCTGCCGTATTGCCTCTAGCCTCAGGTCCTGCCCTTCTGTTCCGTCATTCCTCCCCCTTTTCGCTCCTCCTCCTCCCCCGGTATGTCTGCCAAGCGGCCCAACTAACCACTAGTTGGTTCATGATCCGTACCTTGCACACGACGTTCAATTTTGCTGGGCCCTCGACGACTCCTCAGACCGAATCGACCCTCATCCAGACCGAATGGATGGCCCCTGCGCCTTCCTCAAGTTCTCACCTTTTCATGAGGTAGGTACCTTACCCAATTGCCAGTCCCACTTGCTGGCTCAGATTACCACCCAAGGCTCCTTCCTTCCTTACCTTCAAACCTACCCACCCACCTTCCATGCTCCGTTTACAGTTGACTTTGCACTGTTGTTTTTCCTCAGGTACGCAACAAGAAATTGAAGGCACGCCCAATATCTGGTCAGCATTTGAAACCAGGATTCCTTGAGCTGCCTTCTATTCTAGCTTTTGTTGCGACTCCCCTCTTTGCTATCCATCTTCACATACTGCAATATCTAGTTCATCTTCTCTTTCCCCCTTGGTACCTGCCCAGGTAAAAGAAGAGGTGGATAATCGTGTCGAATACCTTAGGTAGGTAGTTAATTGATGGGAAGCACTCTGTATCCATATCTTACCTGCAGGAAGGCGCAGTGTAAACTTCCTGCCCTTCCTTTCTGCCTGCTGCTCTCGCATGTTCCCTCTCGCTCTTGCCTTCTTGCTTGCTGAATTCACTACGCTTACGCCCACTAAAACGGGACACGCCTCCCATCTTCTTCCCCCATTGACGGGCCATCTCCTCACTTCCACACTTTCCATCTCTCTTCTCCACTTCGCTCTTGCCCTTCGCGTGAGTGAGCAACCGCGAAAAGGTGTGTGTGCGTGTGTGTGTTGGTGCGTCCGTACACCTCCCCCTACTACCTTCACCTTGAATCACCAACTTCGCTCTTGCCATCCCATCTCGCTGCGTCCGATTCGACGACACCAACTGATCAACACCGGGTAGGAAGAAAAATAACAGAAGACCCCGAAAAAAAAAGAAGGGACTGAAAACTTACTTTCCATCAAGCCTTCCGGATCTTGTCTCGACTGCAGCAAAATATCCAATCTATCCATAATACCCCCCACAGAGCAGAAGTCGCACCACGGGTACTCCTGCGGCAACCGCCCATCCTTGCGTTAAGATTTGCTGTCGATAGGCCCCGGACACTGCCAACGCTCGCCAACCAGGGACTGCCCATCGTCTCTCCAAACTGTCGCTGCCCACTCAGCTTGCAGGCCAACACATCAATGCTTCCCAACCCAAACATCCCACACAGCCTGCATGGGTCTATGGGAATCCTGACGAGCCAGTCCACCCGATACGCCTGACGGATGTTCAGGCCACAATGGAAGCTGGCAGTCCAGACGAGGAGGGCCGCCTGGCCGCCGTCCTGCAACTCCAGCAACAGCATCCAGGCCGGCACCACCACCAGCCTCAACAAACAACCCACTTCACGCACCAGCTTCATCGACAACCTAACTTCGATTCCGGCTACGACTACCGCGAGTCCGACATCGAAACCGACGACTTCGACCCCTGTCGCCATTCCGACGAACATTCATCACGCCGGAATCACGACTACCTCCCCACGAGCCCCCTAACGAACGCCTTTCACCTGCAGAGCCAAACCTTGGATGCCTCTGCCGCCAATACGGCTGGGGCTTTCGTCGGAGACGGTCATGCTCACGGCGTTCTAAACCCGGATGATTTCTACAAAAGTTACCGAGGCGTGCAGTCGTCAAATCATCACCAACGGACACCTTCATCAGACAACGACTACATGGCGACCTCAGTCTCCCGAGCCCGCGATAACCCGTCCGTGCGGTCAAACGGCGATGGCACTAACCCCAAGCACCCGCCTGCGCCAGCAGCCCGAGCTGCCTTGCGACCCTCGCAGCGATCTGCCTCTGCCCCAGTCGAGCCCGCTGCCTCCACACCGAGGTCGAACACGAACCGAAAACCGAGCGTCAAGGACTTGACCAAGAGATTCGACCAGCAGACTTCTTCCATCGCAGGACCCCGAATACCCGTTCGAGGTGTCCCACTACGGCCGAGCAGAACTGCGACGAATGACAAGCTGACGCCCGGTGGGAATGGGTCAACATCATATTCTGCATTGAGGACTTCAACGAATCGAGAACTGACATCGGACTCCAGTCGAGGGACCGCTCCCCGAGGCACCCAGCGCACAAAATTCGTCCCCGAGGATCAACTATCAAACAACTCACAATCATTCGCTAGCCGGATCGCGAAACCTCGAAACTCGCCGACGCTCTCGGGCAATCCACAAGCATCGAAATCGATGACGAACCTGCAGTATAAATCGCCGACATCGTCGCCATCTTCCCCGCGGGCGCCGGGCCTACTGTTTGGCGAGATTCTTCCAGATCAGCGTGACTCTTCAACCGCAGGCTTTGGTATAGAAGGGTCAGGGTCGCGTCCGCGTAGGACGTCCGAGTCGAGTATTCATGTATCCAGGCTACATCAACGCACAAAATCCGATCCCGATCTCGAGCCTTCCTCCCCTACTGACTGGTACCGCATTGCGGCCAAACAACCCACCGGCACAACAGGCCGCTCTGCGCAAAGTACAAGAAGCCATGTTCGGGCGCACAGCGATGTCGCTACTTCTAAAACCGGCTCTCCAATGATACGCAAGGCGTTGCCTTCGCGTCCAACCCCAGAAGCCCTGCAGGCTGACGGCGCTGCGTCACCTTCGTCGCGCCTCCCTGTCTCAGTCCGAAAACTAAACTCCTCGAGCGACTCTACGAGTCCGCCCTCCACCGGAGATAGTTCTAGGGCCAATTCCCCATCAACCTTCAAGCGCCCTCCTCTTGCGAGCAAGACAACGAGAACGACGACGCCCGTCACTCGCGCCAAGACGCCTACTCGGGCGAAAACACCGACGCAAGCGACGCCAGGCCGCAAGCCTGCTCCGCGCGGTCTGATTACCCCGAGCAATAGCACCCGTCTCACTGCATATGTGGCAGCCCCGCCGCCCAAGCTCTCGCCTCCTCTGCGCAGTTCTCGTCCCAGGCAATCTGTATCGACAGCAACAACAGCAAGTTCCCGCATGAAGGCTGTCGAAAGGGCAAGATCGCCGCACAAGAATGCGCACAAACAATTCTCGAAGACGGATGAGTCCACGACTAGACGGCGTAGGATATCCAGCGGACCGATCGATTTTGAGCAACGACGGGAGCACATTCGACTCGCGTATACTAAGTCTATCCGCGACAGTCAAGCCCGTGATGCAAGACAAGCTGCCAAGCGCAGAAAGGAGCAACTTGAGGCCGCTGCTAAGGAGAAAGAACGAATCCCACCGGTGCCTGCGGTTGCTCAAGATTCTTCGCAGGCCAAGGAACAGGAAAGCTCTGAGAAGCCGCTCGAGACGAGTGAGCCACTAGTAGACGCAACCGCGGACGCTGCCCAGGAAGTCACGGCGGATGTGTCTGAGAACGCCGTCAAGGAATCAGACTTACCGGCACAAGACTTGCCGGGACAGCCGGCGCAGGCCTTAACAATCTCGACAGCAGTCCCACCCGTTGTTTCCATTGCACTGCCCCCCTTACTTTCTGTTGACTCTCCTACGCTGGGTATACCGGGTAGCTTCCCCGCTCGCAGCCCTCCCATCGAGAGGGAAGAAATTCCTCAATCTGCCGTGTCAACAGCCACTGAAACGACGGAATTCGACATTGAGCCACAGACGCTTCCGCCTCTTCAGCTGGAACAGACCCTTCCGCCAACCGGCTTAGGGCTGACGATTGTCCAAGCTGATGGAAACCACGAGCAAGCTCAGATTGAGGAAGTTCGACTACCAACTCCCGAGAAAGCCGAATATCAATATCCATTCGACGAGGAACCGGTTGCCGACGACACAGTGTCTATCAAGATCTCTCTAGATCCTACATCCCCTCAGCAGTCGCCAGAGCCTACTCCAACGAGAAGTGAATTTGACGATCCTTCCGTTCCTGGCGCATTCACGAACTCTCGCCCAATCTCAGAAGAGTACCAGCCGGCACGATTCTCAAGTCCTCCGTATGAGACAACGGTCAAGATCTTACGTCGGGAATCCGAGTATGACTCGCCGCGCCAAGAAATCATTCCGTTTCCGAGGATGGAATCTTACGATGATATCGACAGCCAGAGTCAAATTGATGAAGCGGATGAATCTGTCTGCGACGTGTCGTACTTCCCGGAGCACATCGAGAAGGAATTTGGAACAGCCTTGAGCGATACACTTGAGAAGCCAGAAGATTTCTACAACGACCATCAAAAGGACGTTGATTCCTCTCAGAGAGCATCAACTTGCGAGTCGTCTGACGCGCAAGATGATCCTCACAAAACGAGCCTCGAAAGTCAGCAAACACCCGACACTTCCCACAGCTTGATGGTTCCTTCGATTCATCCGTCGTCTATGAATCGCGCGAGCCAGCAATCCGCATGGACAGACTTTTCGGTCGACAGCAACGAACCTCCTGACCACCGGATCTCAGCTTTCAACGATGTTCTGCAAATGCCGAAGCCGCCATATTTGTCCGACTCCATGTATGCCTCAGGCTCTAGCAGGAACTCATCCGCTCGTCAGAGCGAACACTACAGCTCCGACTTTTCTCCATTGGACGCCGGGAACGCTCAGCCCACAGAGGAGATTGGTGACGTTGGTGACGTTGGTGACGTTAAGCCGTCAGGCCGTGCTCACATCCACCAACTGCCTGAACTAGACACCGGCGAAGGTTTCTCTGTTCCCTACCCGGGCGCCACTTATCCATGGCCTCAGCAAGAACGTAAGTCTGTGCCGCACCCGGAACACGAGCCGCCTCCAGTACCAGCAATCAAGCCGGGATATGAAGGGCGACGGACGGCAGTTAGCAGTTACTACGCCGACACTCTTCCCGGAAGCACCGTCGTCGGATCGCGACGTCCAAGCGAAGATGTATCACGCCCTGTGTCAACGACACATTCTATCGGCCATATGTCGATCGAGACCAGAGATCAATCGCTCGGCGGTCAAACCCCGTTAGATTCGGTATCAACACCTCTTCGGGAGAAAGGAGGCCCTACAGGAAAGGAGAGGCATCGTCTCGTACAACGTCGCAATGTCATTAAGGAGCTCATCGATACTGAGATGGTGTTCGTGAGAGACATGAACATCGTGGAGGAGATTTACAAGGGCACTGCTGAGGCCTGTCCGAGACTCGACGACAAGACTATCAAGCTCATTTTCCGAAACACCGATGAGATCATCAGTTTCCATACTCTGTTCTTGACACAGCTTAAGGACGCTGTGGCATCAATTTATGTCCCTCATGGGCGTCGCTCGCCGCTGCCGAAAGAAGACTCTGTAGCCCCGGATCAGACAGCAAACCCCGCAGCTAGCTCCACCGCCCCTGAATTGGACGACAAAAAAGACCGAGCTACAGCGATCGGACCTGTGTTCAAGAAGTACATTGAGCAGATGAGAATGGCGCATGAAGGGTTCCTGAGGAACAGCGACCACGCAGCAAAACGTTTGATTCAGATCCAGCAAGACCCTACCGTGAAGGTCTGGTTGAACGAGTGCAATGAAGTGGCTAAGGACCTGACTGCGGCCTGGGACTTGGATTCCCTACTTATAAAGCCGATGCAGCGCATCACGAAGTACCCAACTCTAATCATGACTCTCCTCCAACACACTCCTGAAGACCATCCCGACCGAGCGGAGCTGATTTCGGCCAAGGAGGTTTTGGAGCTGGCTATCATCGAGATCAACAAGACGAAGAAAAACTTCGAACTTGTCGGTCAGATTGTTGGTCGCAAGAGGAAGGAGTCAGATGTCAAGGCCGGTTTTGCTCGAGCCTTCGGCAAGAGAGTAGACAAGTTGCAGGCCGCCAGCTCGAGAATACCCGAGGACGCCGATTACGCCAAGTATCATGAGAAATTCGGTGATGACTACCTTCGACTTCAGGTCGTTCTCAGAGATGTGGAGTTCTATACCCGACAGGTCAGCGCTTATGTCCATGAGTTTTTGCAATACTTGTCCTCCATGGAGCTCGTCATGAGGCTTCAACCGGGTAGCTACCCCGAGCTGGAGAGCAAATGGGTACAATTCAACGTGTCCATGAGGGACATTGAGAAGGTTGCACTGGAGGAGCATGTGAGTAATCCATGAGTAGCCGCCTCACGTTTTGTTTTGCCACGTATCCTAACTGCAAACAGCTCCAACAAGTCAGAAAGCATGTCATCGAACCTTTCGAGCATGTTATTAAGGCATATGGCAACCCTTCATTGGCCATGAAGAAGCGAGCGAAGCGCCGCTTAGACTACGAAAGATCAGAGCAGCTCAAGAAAGGCGGTAAGACGGTAGACGGTAGACTTAAGGAGTTAGTGGAACAGTACGACGCCCTGAACGAAACACTGAAGAAGGAGTTGCCGCAGTTATCTGCCCTGACTGAGAAGGTTGGCAATATCTGCCTCGGTAACTTTGTCAACATTCAGGCAAACTGGTACTCGATTTGGGTCGAGAAGATCAAGAAGGTCACCGGAGAGATGGGTTCACCACCTGAGGTGCCAGACATTATCGCTCAATTCCAGCGTGACTACAAGTACGCACAGGAAATGTTTACCAACATTGGAATCCTGAACCCAGCATACAAGGGTAGAACATCGCAGTCAACGACCGCCAGCACAGATGATGTCACTCTCTCATCGAAATTGCGATCCCGGCCCACTGAACTTTCTCCGCGGGGAAGAGGCTTGTCAGTAAATGGCGATCATGCGCCAATGTTGCCTACACCAGACTTTGCCAAGCGCCATAGTGGCCAGTTCACTCTCTCGCCATCAAGTACACCACTCAGCCCGCATCAATTTTACTATCGAGACTATTACACTGGTGCCAATGGTCAGCGTCCGTCAGTAGCCGCATCGCCTGTCGCGGGAGACCAATCGCCTGCACCGCGTGCTAATGGTCCTCTCGCATTGACTCGCCCAGGAACTGGCAAGAGCCACGATTCAAATGGCCTCCCTCAACAGAGTTCTGAGTCTACAGTGCAGGCTCGAAGAGACTCTAACCCTTCACACCAATTCCAGTATCTGGGTGGTGAATCAAGACGGTTCTCGGGCCTGTTCCACTCTGCTCTGCCAATGCCTGATGGCACAGATGACGGCCAAAGATCTTCAAGGGCGTCATCTCGTGAGCGGACACCAGCCAACACTGGGTATAATGTGCTCTGGCTGGCAGCGTCATTGTTTGAGTTCAACATTGAGACTACAAAACATGAGGCTGGGTACCCATACCTCACGTACCAGGCTGGAGAGGTGAGTAGTCCAGTGCATACTTCAATTTTGCAGGAAGCTAATTTTTCTTCCTAGATCTTTGATGTGATTGCTGAGAAGGGTGAGCTGTGGCTTGCCAAGAACCAAGACGACCCTGACGACCAAGTTGGTTGGATTTGGTCAAAGCACTTCGCAAAATTGGCCGATTCATAGAGCCTTTGTATTTGCACAGCCGGCGTTTTCAAAAGTCCTTTTGACGATTAGTCTTCTTTTCTTACTGCAAGCTAAGCTCTGCGTGCAGTCAGGCACATGCCCGCTGACGGATGCTTGTTTGCTTAAGGCCATTGAGCTGGGGCTGCTTTGTCCCACATGGCATCTATTGTTCCTCACGGAAAAAAAGCAGGAGTTGCCTCCAAAAGGTTCATTTCTCGAGGTTGAAGGAGGGGTCTGGGCTTGTCCTCTCAGGGTCAAGGCAGGAGGTTTACCCCCAACATGTACAGTCTACCAGCTCTTTTTCTTTCGCTTTTTTCCTGTTTGTTGCTCGAGATGGAAACGAGATGGCGTTTGAGACAGGCAACATAATAAGGTCTTGACGGATGGTATGCAACCACGTCGGCTGATATACGTCACTGACGGCTTCTCATGAGGGAGGAAGGGTCAGCAATGAAAACTTTGGGAGCGTTGAGCGTTGTTAGTTGTAGCCCGGATAGGGAGGGCGTGTCAGGCGTTGGAAGTCTAGCAGTCGGGCTGCAGACATCATTTTGTAGGTATTTTTCTTTTTCTTTTTTAATATCCAATGGATGATGTTTCGGAACTGGATTTGTCTCGTGAGCATGTGTGACGTTTGTCGGCGTGAGACTAGCAAGCAGCTTCTATATGCCAGGATTGTTGTTGTGGTAGCATTCTCATAAAGTGAAGGCACACCAGTCGGCATTGTTGTAGGATGATGTTTGATGACTCAAGGGCGCTGCTTGTTGAACAGCCTCTTGATGGGTGCTGCAGCCTGTTGAGTCGCCCTTCTGTTACAATACTGAACAGGACAGTATGCAACTGGTAAGACATCCAAAGCCTGGAGGAGGCTATGAAATATCCTGGAGAGCCGTATTCTGCAACACCTGTGTGTGATATCTTCACACGTGTAGATGTGTCGCAAGCAAAGTCTGGTGCTCGCGCTGCGAACCAATGGGCTGCGGTTCATTTTGGGCTCAGTCGCCTTTTAGAAAGACATTCCTATATCTTGCGTAGATCTGCGGCCCCACGCCGAGCATGTGTCAAACTCGGTTTGGTAATAAATGCTTTAGATTTTGAAAAATATTAAGTCTTTATTAGGATAGTAGCTATATAAGTAACTACTGCTTAATTAGATTGCTTTATATATAAAATACTGCTTTAGTAATTAATTATACTTATAAATTCAAAGAAAAGAGAGAATATTATAATATTTCTCTTTATTATTAATAAATTTTATATATTATTACTTTATTAATTAATTAATATATTATATAAAATAATACTTTAAGTTTATAATCTACTAAGTATAAATAGTTTAATATAAATATTTATTTGAAAGTTTTTATAATTAAAGTAGTTTTTATTTCTTTAAGTTAAGAGAAGAGTAGGAATTCTTCTCTATTAGCCTAGAATAGAAAACTAAAAAGGTAGGAAAAAGATTTCTTCACGCAAGTATATTTAAGTAATTTACTGCTAGTAAAGGTTTCTGCTGTTGTATAGGTATGCCCTGCAGTGGAGAATATCTACTGGCTAAGTTAAGAAGAAATTTGAACCAAGATCCAATAATAGCCAACTGCCTCACTGAGTGTTCTACAGCACTGCTGTGTTCTTAATATGAGTGAAGCCGTCGTCACACATTGTTCCTGCACTCACCCCATGCTAAATCTAGTCCAGAAGTCTAACAGATAATGCGCCGTGATGGTAATGATACGCCCTGCCCAATACCATGATTTTGGTCAACTTATACGCAGCCGACCTAATTTCCCCTCCCAGGCTGGGTACCTTTTGTGCATTTCATTGCATCCAAAACTTCAGGCGCTGTCCAGATCCGTGATCAAACAAGGATTAAAACTCATCATCATCGTCATTACCCTTCTTGTCCGATGGTCCTTCCTTCCTGATAGGAATTTTTATTCCTTGGCCAGCAAAGCATTTGCTTAATAGAGTGCTTTCACACACGCCGGGGAACTTCTTTGCGGAATAAACTTGGAAGACATCACTGAAGCACTGGGCCAGGACTGGGGACTTGCCCATGTTTACCGCAGAGTATCCAGCCGACGGCTGGCTAGCCCGTTTAGCTACACTGACGCAAGTGAATCGTAGTCTTGGACAGAGAACGTCAGCAACACTTTCCACTAAAATGTGTGAGCGCAACTTACCTGAAATGGCCCTCAGTACGAACACTCAAGTCCTGCAGAACAAACCAAACGCCTACATTGTCTTCCGTGTCACTCAGGCGAAAAGCACTTGAGGTCAGGCTCCCAATCAAGTTACGAGTGAACATCCCCTGAGGCTGAGCGGCAGCCACAGACATGGAGCCACGCTGTTGGCCGTAGGCGATATCAGCCTGGGATGGTACCGTAGACGAAGCCTGCTGTGGATAGTACTGGGTTGGAGGCGCAAAGGCAGAGTTTGTGGACTGATAGCCCTGAGGAGGAGCTGTTGTCACCGTCAGTGTCTCGTTTGAGCATAATTCCCTCGGCTGGAACTTACGCTGATAGCCTTGGTATTGGTATTGGGGTGGTGAGGTTTGTTGCTGATGTCCGTATGGTATTCCGGGACCATTATAGTGGGGCATGAGTTGAGCGTAGGGAGACACTTCGCTCCTCATATCGTGGTAACCAGCCGGAGTAGTAGTGGAGATGGATGATGTGTTGGACGTGTGCCTCACCAGGTTTACCTCCTGGTCACCAGCCTCATTCCACAAATCAACATGTACTATGAGGTGTTCGTGGTCAATTGCGCTACAGGACGGCAACCATTAGCACGATGTCAAACCTGAAGGCAGATAAAGCGAGCTTAGCTTACTTAACATCGGGGATAGCCCCAGTACGGGGATCAAAGACATGTACTTTGACACAAGGGGGAGGGGTAATGGGGCGTCGGTCCTGGAGGAGTTGTAAGTATCCAGTAGCGCAGAGCAAGAGCGCAGAGGAGATTTTCTACCTTGTCGCCGAATCCGCACATGCGCGCGCGTTGAGGCTGCTGTACAACTTCGAGCCTGCGAAGGCGAGGTTAGTCGTCGACGATGTCCATTTCTTCGAGACTCGAAGTGGACGAACCTGAACTTTCTGCCAAAGTCGTCAAGCTTGGAGATACTAGGCAATTCGCAAGTCGACTTCGGAGCCGTGGCGGAGGGATGAGCTGGAGCTCCAGGGGCGCTTGGAGCAGAGGGCAAGGTAATACCATTGATGACCATGTTTGGTGCCATATTGGATGGTACTGGTGCGGGCGGCGGATATGAGATGGGAGGAAGTTGTGGCATCTGATTCGGAGGAGGATGATGATGGTGAGCGGCAGACGGATGATGGTGATGTTGATGTTGATGTTGATGTTGCTGGGAAGGAGGAGGCTGTTGTTGAGCGTAAGGATTCGACGCCATGGGATAGCCCCCAGCGGCATGTTGCTGGTCGTAGTTCATGTTTTGGTCGTCGCGCGGAGTGTTTGAGTAGGTCGAATAAGTGTTATTGCGAACGACAGACTACCTCAGGAGAGTGGAAGTTAGCAGGAAGAAATTGGCGAATACTGCGCAGATGGAGGCACCTTTCAATTCCGTGAGGAGGAACCGATGCAAATTACGCCGCGGTTTGGGGATAGGTGGCAGTGGGTGAGAAACCTGGAAGACGGGCCAGGTTGTGTTCATATAGCAGAATGTTTTGGGTTCCCCAGTCTCGTCGCCGCTTGCCGCAGGACGCTTTTTTCCTCGGTACCGTGGTAAAGTGGAAGTTGAAAGGTGGACGCAAAAGCAGGCAGGCGCAAGGTGGTGTGCAGAGCAAAGACAAGCTGGGAGATAGACAAGGTTACGGGTAGGTAAAGTAGCTCGAGAATCCCAAGCCAGCAGCTACCGACGCAAGTCACTGACCTGCAAGGATGTAAGTGGAGGTGGTCTGTGCAGCTACCTAAGGTAGTCCTGGCTGGCTGTCGTCAGGTAGGTAGATGGACTCGTAGTATGGGGCGGGAAAGGTGTGGTCCAAGTGGAGCCGAAAAGGGCCCTGTTCGACCAAACCTGGCTTAGTGCGATGTGTCTTGCTGTGGAATGGACAGATTGACGCCCACTCGGCATGAATCTGTCTGTATTAGCTAAGGTAGGTAGGTATCCAGTGTTTTGCCTTACATAAGGTATCAACACGCACAGAGGGAGGTTCCATTCTTATCTCTAGTGACTTTAATGAACCACCTACTTTGTAGTGCCTAAGTTGCCTTAGAAAAGCACAGGCTTGTTTACTCCATGGGCGAAAGAACAGGAGAAAGGCAGACACAGCAGTGACAGCACATTGTACTTTGTGAGTTGAGACCGACGCCGACACCGACATGGGTGGACTCTGCGAGAGTCCGACAGGAGGTGGCACCCAAGTACGGTAGTGGAATGTGACGGGAGTTTGCCTTGCACACCATTACAGGGCTTTGGCGGGCTTGCAGGGTCCCAAGCCATGGATCGCGGCCAGCTTAGAACCGGCCTTATTACTGGGTCTGCTTTGGGCGGTTTACGCCCATCCCTACCCTTCGAGATCCTGGGCTAAGGTACGTCTGAGGTACTTTGTTCATGTGTGTACGGACAAGGTTCACTCTCGGTGGAGGTGGATTTGAGGTAAGCTCCTAGATGAGAGTAAATCTCCGTCACAACAAGACATCCTGAACATCCTTTGAAACAGAATACCTATGGACTCTCGGTGCGGCAAGCCCTCATGCTCGTTACAACGGCCGCGGGGTTTACCGGCTCAGGCTGCATGCTCTGGATTTTTGGTTTTTGCTTTTCCCAGTGAGTTGGGTTGCGGTCGCGGTGGATATGGACGATGCGCGATGCGCGCTGCTGGAGTGCCGAACGGGTGATGGCCCGCCAGCTACTACCTTAGTGTCGATAGGTAGTCGTAGCCATGGCCACCTTAATCCACCTTAGACGAGCCTCTTGCTTTTCACCTGGTGGATGTGTCGATGCTACATAGTACTTGTATAAAAGGGGCCGTGAAAGTTTATAATGGCGGGACATTCTTTCGAATTCAGGGGGCGCTTGTTTATAGAATAGTTAGTTGGCGACCTCAATTATAGAACTTGCAAGCCTTATATTAAGGGTGAAAAATTATATATTCTCTTAGTAATAATACTATAGTATAGATTAATTTTAATAATTACTAGTTTTGTAAATACTATAAGTATTAATAAATTTTATTTTATTTTATGTGTTATAATATTATAATACTTTTAATATTTATAATAATATTTTTAATTTTCTAAATAACTAATAGAATATTTTTTAATAGTTTAAATAACTAAGTATTTTAAATTAAAAAGTATAAAGTTACTTATATATAACTATAGAGTTTATAAAGTAATTATTCCTAACTATAATATAAATACTATAACATTATATAAAAGGCTAGGCCTAGGCTTATTTAATTTAAAGAGTATATAAAATACTATTAATTCAAAACTAAGAAATAAAAGAGAAGTTTCCTATAATAAATAAAAGATTTATATTTAAGGGGCCTAGTATAGACTTACTAAGGAATTATTACTAAGTAGGGACTAAGTAAGTAAATATAAGTAAAGTCTAGGCTAATATTATTTAAGTATTATTTATAATATTACTTTTCTTTTTTATCTCTATTCTTTAGAAAAATAATAGTAGGGTTTTTTATTATTTAATATAATATTTTTATATTTTACTTTAAATTACTATAAAACCTTTATTTTTATAATTATTAAAATAAATTTAATAATACTATTATAAGACTTACTATACTAACTAGATCTAGTTATTTCTATAGTAGAGATAATAAGTCTATTATATTTAAAGTAATATAAAGTAAATTAATTAAGATAAAGTTATTTAGAGAGGGAGGCCTTAGAGGAAGGAGTAATTATCACAGTCTTTCTACTAGAGCAAATCAGTAGTAGAATAATAGAGACTATAAGAAGAATAATAAAAAGACTACTAAAATAAATAATAATATATATAATATAATAAATAATAACTTACTTAAATTAATAAACTAAAACTAGGAATAATAGCCTCCTTATATCCCCTAGGATTCTATAAATCCTATTATTCCTTCTAATAATATTAATAGAAAACTTATAATATTTACTCCTCCCTAAAAAAAGTAATTAGCCTAATTAATTACTTAATTCTAGTTATATAGTTTCTATTCCTATATCTCTATTATATTCCTTAGTATACTTATATAAATCTACTTAGTAGATTTAAAGATATTACTTATATTAATATAATTAGCCTTAGTAGGTTAGGTGGGAAGGTTATTAGTAGTACTATATTTAGGGGCCTTCTTTAAATTACTTATAGCCTTATAGAGGGAAGTAATCTTAGTATAGAGAGAAGTAGTCTTAGTATTAATATAATAAGTAATTATATTAAAGTATATAAAGAGGGAGTTTTTAATAATTAAATTAGCCTTAAGTATAGTAAAATAAGTACTAATATTAGAGTTATTAGTACTCTTAATTTTATTAAGTCTCTTTATAATATTATTATAAATTCCTTTAGTAATTTTATTAAAATCTAAGGTAATACTATTAATATAAGAGAAAATATTCTTAACTTTACCTCTTATAATTTAAATCTAATAATAAATAATAGAATTAATAATTATAATATTATAAATTATAATAAAAGGAGTAATTAAAAAAAAGTTAATATAATTCATAATAATAAGAAGACTAATAATAAGGTTATTAGTATAATTACTCTTAATAATAAAGAATATAATAAGGACTTAAGTATAAAAGGGGAGAAAGTATAAATAAGCCTTAAAATTAAGAAATATAGTATAGGCCTTCTTATAAGTATTCTAAATATAGTATATAATATTAATAGAAAATATAAAAGAGATACTAGGAGTAATTTTATTAAGGAGAATATAGATCTCCTAAAGGAGATTCTTATTAAGGTAGTAAAAGAATACCTTAATAATATAAACCTTTAACTCTACTATAAATAATAAAGAAGTTAATTTATTCTTATAAGGGGTTATTTTCTTAATTTTAATAGGAATAATAATAACTTCTTTATTATTATTCTCTTTAATATTAGTACTAGTAACTTTAATAATAGGCTTATTATTTTTAATATTTTCTTTATTAATATTACTAATAATTTATAATCTCTCTTCCTCCTTAGTATTATTATTACCCTTAATAGTCTTAGGAGTATTAATAATAATAAATTTAATAATAATAGTAGCCTTCTTAGTAGTAGTAATAGCTTTCTTAGTAGTAGTAGTATTCTTCTTAGCCTAAGCCCTCTTCTCCTTTTTTCACTAATTATAAAATAATTTCTTTTATTTAATTAAAATATTAGGTATTTTAGTATTCTTATTACCTCTAATATTAATAATAGAATTATTAATAACTAGGGCTTATTACTCTTTAGTATACTCTATAGTAATAAGAGAGGAGAATTAAATTTTACTTATAATAATAATAAATTTAGGGAGACTAATAATATTAAAATAAAGAGTAATAGAGTTATAAAATAGGAATATAAATTTTTATTATAAATATAATAAATTTAAGTAATTATATAAATAAAAATATTAATAATAAAAACTAGTAATAAGTAGTAGGTAAATATATTTATAATATTAAGAAGGTAAGTATAGTTAAAATAATAAAAGAGATAAGAGTAACTTAATTAAAAACCTCTTAATTATTATTATATAAATATTATTAAAAATAAAGAGAATATTCCTACTAATAAAGTAAATTTATAAGTATTATTTAAATATAAAAGAGTATTATTTATTATTATTAAAGGTTTAAATTTATAAGACTATAATTCTTCTTAATAAAAAAGTAAAGAGTATTAAAATTATTAATAATTTTCTTTATATAAAGTAATAAATTATTACGAGGCTCCTAAGTATCCTTAACTAGGCTAAATTCTTCCTATTAAATAAAATACTTAATCTTAAGTTTATAGTATCTCCTAATAATATAATACTATACTAAGTACTTAACTTCCTATTCTTTATAATTATTAACTTAAATAGATTTTAGGGGAGGTATAGTTTAATTATAGGGGTCCGTACCTTAGGTTAGTTTATATAACTAGGCTATTAATAGGACTAGGAAAATCCTTTAATATCCTAGGATATTTATTTTATATATTAATAGGCTAATTATATATATAATTTTAAATAATTTTATATATTATAGAGTTTATTTATTATTTTTTTATCCTAGGAAGTAATATTTATAACTTAGGTATATTTAAATCTTATTACCTATATTAAACTTAATATTAGTATACTTAGAGTTATACTTCTCTTTTTATAATATATTAGCTATATTAATTAGGGTAATAGTCTTAGTTTAGTATATCTCTCTAAGGATATTAAGTACTATTATAAGAGTATTAGTATTTACTATTATAGAGAGAATTATCCTAAGTTAAAAACTAAGTATAATTTTATTTAAAGAGTATTTAATAGTAATTAAGAATAAGTTATTAAGTATATATTATAATAGGATTAGTATATTTATTTATAGTATTTCTAGGTTTTTTAATATATAGAAGTGAATTATAATTTTAACTATTTAATTAGTTTTCTTATTCCAACTATTTATTTAGGGATAATAAGTAATAAAGAGGAGTAACTTAATATTAAGTAGGTTAAATATTATAAATTAAATAACGAAGATAAACTTTGGATTATAGTTATTAATAATTTATTATAGAAGACTCTAATTTAATATTTACTATATTTATAGGAATACTTTTACCTAGTCCTTTATAGTATATATTAAATAACTAACAATTAATAATTACTTCTTTAATAATTTATAAGTCTAGGTATTTAGGGTATTAAGTGTGGGATAGCCTAGTAAAGCCTGAAATAATCCCTCTAAGGAGACCTCTAGTATATTAATAATAAAATTAATTATTATAGTATTATAGGGAACTTCTATAGTAGGGATTAGTTGAAGATTTCTAGATAGTAGTTTATAGTTAATTTAGTTTTCCTTATATTATAAGTAGAATATAATATATTTTATTATTAATAATCTCTTATTATATATTTAGAGATATATTAACTCTATTAATATATAATTTATACTAAAGTAGTAATTCTAATTATAAGCCTAGTATAGAATCTCCTCTATATAATATTATAGAATATAAAGTTACCTTATTCTATT